>CAUYSK010004923.1:0-16664 GCA_963575035.1 Avahi laniger | reverse complement strand
GGCCGGGCGCGGTGGCTCATGCCTGTAATCTTAGCTCTCTGAGAGACCGAGGCGGGCGGACTGTTTGAGCTCAGGAGTTCGAAACTAGCCTGAGCAAGAGCGAGACCCCGTCTCTACTAAAAATAGAAAGAAATTAAATTGGACAACTAAAAATATATAGAAAAAATTAGCCGGGCATGGTGGCGCATGCCTGTAGTCCCAGCTACTCGGGAGGCTGAAGCAGGAGGATCGCTTGAGCCCAGGAGTTTGAGGTTGCTATGAGCTAGGCTGACGCCACAGCACTCACTCTAGCCCGGGCAACACAGTGAGACTCTGTCTCAAAAAAAAAAAAAAAATGGGTGAGAAGAAAATATGATGTCCCATTGTTATTTTAATTTGCTTTCCTTTTGTTATTAGTGAGGTCTATCATAATTTCACAAGTGTCCTGCTACTTGCATTTAGTCATCTACAAACTGCACTTCTCTCTTGAGATATCTGTCTTATTTATAAGGACTCAGTTTAGTTTGTTTGTCTGAGAAAGTTCTGCTTTATGCCTGTTCTTCTCGCATAACAACAAATAGCACTTCCTTTCACTCTCCAAAGTCATTTGATTTGAACAACAAATTATGTGGGCACCCTATATATAACCCCTTAGTGTGACAATATGTTCCTGTTTTCACCCAGATGGTCATTTAAGTTTGATTAAATATTTATGCTGTAAATTTTGTTCAGTTTTTCTTTATAATGTCCAGCTTCAGTATCATGCTTTGACATTTTTTTCCCATTCCTAGGTTTCAGAAATAGCCACCTAAGTTTTCTTTTATTGGTTTTATGATTTTGTTATTTATGTGGGAGCACAACATTCCTCCCTCACTTTTTTCAGGTCTTTATTCAAACATCACCTTTTCCATTTAAATTGCATCCCATACCCCCTTATTGGGGAAACACTAGCTCTATTCTTGGCTTTATTTTCCTCCGTAGCATTTGTCACCATCCAACCTACTACATATTTTACTTATTTGTTTTATTATCTCTCTCCCCCACTCTAGAAGGTAAGAGCCATGAGGTGGGAATTTGTGTCTTTATGTTCACTGTTGTATCTCTAGGAACTGGATCAGCGCTTGGCATGTAGTAAGTGTTAAACAAAATACTTGCTGAATAAAGGAAAGCAAATCTTCAATCCATCTGAAATTTATTTATTGTAAGATACAAAGTAAGTGTTCAGCTTACTTTAATCCATCTTTCCCTTACTGAATTAAAATCCCCTTTGGGGATTTTATATTTTGCTATTATACATGTTGTTATGTTGATCCATCTCTCTATTCCTTCACCAGCCTGAACATTTTAAAGAAATCTGTGGTGTTAACCTATTTCACAGTGTATTGTAGGAGAAATTCTTCAATAATCTTCTTTATTTTTAGTTGTTCTTATCTTTGTTCTCAAATATTTATTCACAGATAAAACTTACAATCATTTGTTGTTTCCATCAATATACCATTGGAAATGATGATTGGGATAGTGCTGGAATTATAGATTGATTTAAGGAGAATTTACATCTCATTAATGTTGAGCTCTTACCCAGGATAAAATGCAAATATCCACTTTCCAAGCTTTTTTTTTTTTTGGTACTAGTTATGGTAACACTGACTACTGAAACAGATATCTTCTAAAAATTCAGTGGTTTAACACACACAAAAAATCCTAGCTGGTGTTCACAGGGCTGCATGTTTTCAGTGATTCAGGGATCAAGGATTCTTCCATGTTGTCACCCTGCCCTGCCTGACCCTTGCCTTATAACTCTTAACCAGCAGATGGGGAAAAAAACAGTAGAGAGGGTATGCTTGTTTCTTAACCATGTTGCTCCAGAATAGACGTATTTTATTTCTACCTTACATCCTCACCATTGTTCTAAAGAAATTAAAGAAAAAAAAATCAGAGGAGAAAGAACTGCAAAGGAAAAGATGAAGTAGGTATTATTTATAAGTGATAAGATTCTCTCTTTCTCTTTATATATATATATATATAAAGAATCTATAGACTTTACAACTTTACAAGCCATTATTTCTTCAAATATATTTTCTATCCTTTTCTCATTCCTCTTCCTCTGGGACTTCAACTGCATGCATCTTATGCTACTTGATGCTGTCCCACAGGTCACTCACTGAGTCTTTATTCCTCTCTGCATGTCATTTTGCATAATTTCCACTGCTGTATTTTCAAGTTCATTGATCTGTTATTACATGGTGTCTAATCTGTTATAAATTTCATTTTGGTGAAATTTTCCTTTTATGTGTTGCATTTTTAATTTCTAGAATTTATTAAGGTATTTTGTTTTGAAAATCCTTTTCTGATAATTCCATAAACTCTATCATTACTAGGTCTGTTTCTATGATTGAACTTTTTCTCCTCATTATGGGTCAGTTTCCTGCTTCATCTCATATCTTATAATTTTTTATTGGATGCCCCACATATGAATATTATGTTGTTGAGTATTTAGATTTTTTATTTCATTTAAAGACTATTTGAATTTTGTGAGGGAGGCAGTTATATTACTTGGCTTAATCCATTTGAAATTTGTTTTAGATTTTATTACAGCAATTCTAGAGTAGCTTTATTCTTTAGATTTTTACTAAATGTTTTATTTATTTTTCACACATGGTTTTGTTGTAAAAAATTCAATGTATAAAAAAGTTGAGAGAATAGTACAATGAGCAACCATCTACTCATGGCCTAGATACACTGAGTGTTAAAATGCTGCCGTGTTTGTTTAACCTATCTATAATATTCTGCATTTATTCAATTTGTTCTCACTATTTAAAATATATATTCCTTGTCTTCAATTTTTCTAAGTGTTACTTTTATGTCTTTATATGTTAATACCTGCTTATATCTATCAAACATTGTCATATCTTTTCATTTTTTTCATCTATTCCCTGAAAAAAATGAGAGAATATATGCATTTCTTTCCTTGTAATGGAGTATACATATATAAAATAAAAATAATTTAAATAGGATACATGTGTACAAAGACTTTCTTTCCGTGGGTGTCTGTGTGTGTTTTGCTTGCTTTGAAGTCTTTGTACACATGTATCCTATTTAAATTATTATTTTTATTTTATATATGTATATTCCATTACAAATTTAGCATTTAATTTTTATTTTATAATCATAATGATCACAGTTATTTAAACTTCAATTAATGTTTAAAACAGGGTTTGTAATCTATGGATTCCAAAGGAGGTCATGGATTGATTTCCATAGATTTCTGAACAACCTGAAATAGTATGTACATTTTCAGTTCCCTGGAACATGTGCATTTCTTTCTGAAAAGGTTCATGTCTTCCTTAAAATCTCCTAAGATTAAGAACAAATGACTTAAGTAATCAATATTCACTCACAGTCCTTTAATACCATAACTTCCTTATTCTTTTTGATTCCTCTCTTCCACTTCTGCAAGTGACCTTTTCCATGAATTGTTTGTTGGTGATATGCTTCCCAAATTCTTGCTCTTTTGAGTATGCCTTTCTGTTGCCTTTACAAGAATAACAACTTGACTGTTTATGGAATACTGGGCCACGAACTTTCCTTCATAAAATTCTCTAACACTGCTAACATGAATTCTGGACTAGCTTGATGATTTCCATTGTTGGTTACATATTTTCTCTGGCTGGATGTTTTCAATAACAGATGGCATTTACTAAGTACTTATTACATGCCAGGCAACAGGCTAAGTACTTTTGCAAGGGTTTTTGTATTTCATTCTCATGATAATCTTACAAGTTAGACACTATCTGCTTAAAACCAGAGCAATGTAACTTGAACCCAGGTAGTCTGACTGCAGTCCTGAGTAGTGCTATCCTGATTTGAAGGATTTCTGACCTCTGCAGGCACACAAACTATATGCCGAACCTCATTGTTTGACTTCCATAGCTATTATATTCACTCTGATCATTTCCTTTCCTCTGTCTTTCTCTCTTCATTCTGAGTGATTTTTTTCAGGATAGCTCTCTATGAATTAAGTTTTTTAGGGTCAGTTCTGTGCTTTGACACTTCACTTAGTTTTACATTCTATAATAATGTTATTTTTCTCCTTTGTTTTTACTTACCTGTGACAGTTCTCTTTTCATTTTGTCTTCTCCCATTTCTTGTTTAATAGCTCATTTATCCTTTCTTTTTCTTAGGAGTGTGATAGAGTTATATATTTTTTCATTATGTCTTCTTGTATAAAATTTACTTTAAATTATATTATCTTTCTCTCTTATCTCTCTTTTGCATGTCAGGCTAATTTTCTCCTTTTTCATCATATAATTTTTCTAGGTCTCAAGCTTCTGTTTTTATTCTGAATTCTCACCTTTGAAAGGGGATACGACCCTATAGCTCTGAGTTTACCGTCAATATAGAGAGAACTAAATCTTCTAAACTCTCATTCCTTAGGATTTAATATGGAGGGCTGAATGTTGTAGATTAAAGTATCACTTTATTCATTCATTTTCCCAGTGAAGTTAGAGAAGGAGCTAGGATCATGGACAACTTTGTCCAGGCTCTTTTTTGGTTCCATATGAAGTTTAGGATTATTTTTTTCTAGATCTGTGATAAACGACATTGGTATTTTGATGGAAATTGCATTGAATCTATCAATCACTTTGGGCGGTATGGACATCTTAACAATGTTGATTCTTTCAATTCATGAGCACAGGATGTTTTTCCATTTGTTTGTGTCATCTATAATTTCTTTCATTAGTGTTTTATAGTTCTCCTTGTAGAGATCTTTTGCCTCTTTGGTTAAGTATATTCCTAGATATTTTATTTTCTTTGCAGTTATTGTAAGTGGTATTGAGTTCTTGATTTGATTCTCAGCTTGATTGTTATTAGTGTATAGAAATACTACTGATTTGTGTACGTTAATCTTGTAACCACATCTTTCCTGAATTTATTTATCAATTCTAGGAGTCACTTGATGGAATCTTTAGGGTTTTCTGGATATAAGATCATATTATCAGCAGATGGGGATAGTTTGACATCCTCCTTCTTGATTTAGATACCAGTTATTTCTTTCTCTTGACTGATTGCTCTGGCTAGGACTTTCAGTACTATGTTGAATAGAAGTGGTGACAGCGGACATCCTAGTATTGTTCCAGTTCTTTGGGGGAATCCTTTCGACTTTTCCCATTCACTATGATGTCGGCTGTGGGTTTGTCATATATGGCTTTTATAATTTTGAAGCATGTTTCTACTATGCCTAGTTTGTTGAGGGTTTTTATCATGGAGGGTGCTGGATTTTCTCAAATGCTCTTTCTTCATCTATTGAGATGATCATATGGTTTTTAATTATGTTTATGTGGTGAGTCATATTTATTGATTTACATATTTTGAAACATCCTTGCATCCCTGGTATGAAACCCACTCGACCGTGGTAAATTAAAT
Organism: Avahi laniger; assembly: GCA_963575035.1. Classification (NCBI taxonomy): domain Eukaryota; kingdom Metazoa; phylum Chordata; class Mammalia; order Primates; family Indriidae; genus Avahi; species Avahi laniger. Next base: position 11,261 of record CAUYSK010004923.1, on the reverse strand, counting down.
TTTTAACATGTTGTTGGATTTGGTTTGCTAGTATTTTGTTGAGGATCTTTGCATCTATGTTCATGAGGAATATTGGTCTATAGTTTTCTTTTTTTGTCGTGTCCTTTCCTGGCTTTGGTATCAGTATGATACAGGCTTTGTAGAATGAGTTAGGGAGGATTCCCCCCTTCTTGATGTTATGGAAGTTTCAGTAGAATACATGCCAGTTCTTCTTTGTAGATCTGATAGAATTCAGCTGTGAATCTGTTTGGGTCCAGGGTTTTTTTTTGTTGTTGTTGGGAGATTTTTTATTACTATTTCAATCTCATATTCATTATTGGTCTGTTCAGGATTTCTGTTTCTTCCTGATTTAAGCTTGGGAGGTTGTGTTTTTCAAAATTTATCAATTTCCTCTAGATTTTCTAGTTTGCATGTACAGAGGTTTTCATAGTCATGGAAGATATTTTGTATTTCTGTGGTATCCGTTGTAATGTCTCCTTTTTCATTTCTGATTTAGGTTATTTGAGTCCTGTGTCTTCTATTTCTGGTTAATCTAGTTATTAGTGTATAGATTTTGTTTATCTTTTTAAAGAACCAACTTTGTGTTTCATTGAGCCTTTTGTGTTTTTTTTTAATTTCCATTTCTTGTAGTTCTGCTGTGATCTTTATTTTTTTTCTTCTCCAAACTCTGGGTTTGGTTTGCTCTTCTTTTTCTAGTTCCTTGAGATGTGACATTAGGTTGTTAATTTGTGATTTTTCTATCTTTTTGATGTAGGCATTTAAGGCTATGAACTTCCATTTTAGCATTGCTTTTTCTGTATCCCAGAGATTTTGAAAGCTCATGTCACTTTTTTCCTTCGATTCAAAAAAGTTTTTTAATTTCTGTCTTGATATTGTCATTGACCAAAGGATTGTTCATCAGCAGGCTGTTTAATTTCCATGTATTTGTATAGTTTTGAGAGTTCCTCTTGGAATTGATGTCTAGTTTTATTCCACTATGATCTGATAAGATATATGGTATGATTTTAATTTTTCTAAATTTTCTGAGACTTGTTTTGTGTTCTAACATATGATATATCTTGGAAAATGTCCCATGTGCTGATGAGAAGAATGTATATTCTGAACTTTGGGGGTAGAATGTTCTGTAAATGTCTGTTAGGTCCATTAGTTATAGAATCCTGTTTAAATCCAATGTTTCTGTGTTGATTTTCTGCCTTAATGATCTGTCTAGTTCTGTCAGTGGAGTGTCAATTTCCCCTGGGTTATTATGATGTTGCTGTTTATTTCTTTCCTTAGATCTAGTAGAATTTGTTTTATGAATCTGGGAACTCCTATGTTAGATGAATGTATATTTAGGAATGTTATATTTTCTTGTTGAATTGTTCCCTTTATCACTTTATAATGACCATCTTTGTCTTTTTTTGATTGTTGATTTAAAGTCTATTTTATCTGATATGAGATAACTACTCCTGCTCATTTTTGGTTTCTATTTGCATGGAATATTTTTTTCCACCCCTTTACCTTGAGTCTATGAGAATCTTTGTGAGTTAAAAGGGTTTCTTGGAGACAGCATATATTTGGATTGTGTGTGTTTTTTTTTTTTATCCATTCAGCCAATCTATATCTTTTAAGTGAGTCATTAAGACTGTTTACATTCAATGTTAGTATTGATATGTGAGATACTGTTCTTTTCATCATGTTTATTGTTACCTAGTTCTTTTGTTTTCTCCTTTGTGCTACTTTTTTATAAGAGCTATGAATTTTAATTTTGGGGCATTTTTACACTGGTGGGTATCAGTTGTTCTGTTTCATATATAGAGCACTTTTAAGCATTTCTTATAAGGCAGGTCTAGTAGTGACAAATTCCCTTAGTGTTTGCTCATCTGGAAAGGAATTTATTTCTCCTTCATTTATGAACCCTAGTTTTGCAGGATACAAAATTCTTGCCTGGTAGTTATTCTGTTTAAGAAAATTGAAAAATGAAACCCCAATCCCTTCTGGCTTGTAAGGTTTCTGCTGAGAAGTTTTCCCTTAGTCTTATGAGTTTTCCTTTCTGAGTTATTTAATGCTTTCATCTCACGGCTTGTAGGATTTTTCTCCCTCACTTTGACTTTGGCCAGACTGATGACTATATGCCCTGGTAATGTCCTATATGCCATGAATCGTCCAGGTGTTCAATGACCTTCTTTGATCTGGATATCTAAATCTCTAGTGATAATAGGCAAGTTTTCCTGACTTTTTCCCTCAAATAGATTTTACATGCTTTTTGATTTTTCTTCTTCTTCCTCACAGATAACTATGATTCTTATATTCATTCACTTTACATTCTCCAATATTTCTTGGAGAGATTATTCATTCTTTTTGATCCTTTTTTCTTCATTTTTGACTGACTGGGTTAATTTGAAAGCCTTGTCTTCAAGCTCTGAAATTCTTTATTCTGCTTGCTCTAGTCTATTGTTAAAGCTTTCTACTGCATTTCAAAATTCCCCAGATGACTCACTTCTAGAAGTTCTGTTATATTTTTTCTCATATTATCTATCTCTTTAGTGAATTTTTCATTTATGTCCTGAATTTTTTTGTTTGCTTTCTTTCTGCTGGCTTTCAACTTTCTCATCAATTCCGTTGATCTTACTTGTCATCCATATTCTGAATTCCATGTCTGACATTTCAAAAATTTCCTTTTGGCTGGAGTCCATTACTGGGGAACTACTGTGATCCTTTGAGGATGTCAAAATAGCCTGTTTTTTCATGTTTCCAGAGTTTTTATGCTGGTTCCTTCTCATCTGGAACCTCTTCTCTCAGCTCAAGACAGATAGTTTTGCAGTACACTTGTTCTTCTCTGCTAGGAACTCTTGCTCAGTGAAGAGAGGGAGAGGTCCCTGGATGGTGTGCGTGAGTCCTACTTTGGAAGATTGACCAGGCAGGATAGAGGTGGATACACTGTGAACCTTTAATACTGCTGCTTTCTTGTATCTCCCTGTTTCTCTGTGGTTGTCATGGGTAGTCACCATGGTGGGAGAGCAGCAGGTGGTTGGCACATGCATTATGAGCATTCACTCCATCCGGCCCCTGTATATACTATATTTTCTTTATTCATTAATTTTCTGTTAGACATTTGGATTATTTTTATATCTTTTCTATTGTGAATAATGCTACAATAAACATGGGAGCACAGATATCCTTTGAGATCCTGATTTCAATTCTTTTGGATATATACCCAGAAGTAATATTGCTGGGTGCTCTGACTATTCTGACACCCAGTAACACTTAGGCATTTTATTTGGTTGCTTAGATGTTTTTTCTCAGTGCAATAATTATTATCTCTTCCTGCTGATCTAGGGTTAAATATTGTTTCCTAGGAAATTGTCTTACATTTTTTAATCTGTATTAACTTTGCTTCCAGACTATGCTCTCAAGCTTGAGAAAACAATGTGGAGCCTGAGAACTCTGAGGCATTCCGTCAGCTTGGTGTCCACTGTCAATCCACAAACCCCTGGTAATGTGGTCCCATCTCTTCTGTAGCCCATTCAAATCTACATTCCCATCTCTCCAAGTTGGAAAATATTATCAGGAACTGATAAAATTGTCTCTGCTCACTTCCCTTAATTATCTGTCATTATCACAAGTATAGGAATTACACATTGACTCCTGGATTCTTCTTTTAATTTGATACGTAATTTTCTTTTAAATTGTAGTATGTCTAGTGGGTATCCCTCAAATCCTGGCAAATATTTGTATTTTTAGAGGCAAATGGATATGATTAAGATATATTAATCAGAAAGATTGGAGATGAATTAGAACAGTGAGATCAGAGAAGACAAAGTAAGTATTTTAAGGAGATTGTGGTTATTAATATTAAATGCTGCAGCAACAGCAAATAGAATAAGAATGAAAAGAAGTCCGTAGGATTTATACAAGGGAGAGGCCACTGTTGAAGACTGAATGGAGGAGATGGTTTCAATAGGATGTCTGAGGCAACGAAGAAATTGCAGAATGTTATTCAATACATTAAAAAATATGAAATAAATATGAAGAGTATGTGGCAGGAGAGATGGTAAGTGATCTCCCTCTGATCACTAATTGGACTAGATCATCTCTAAGGTGCCTTTTGCTATAAGGGCCACCAAATTGAAGCAAGGACCCACTCTCCTTGGTGCATACCACCCAGAAACTTCCCAATGAAATCTGGAGAAAGAACACTCCCTCTGAAGCATCCTTGCTGAAACAGATTAAAACGGACTCTAATTGAGCCTTAAGATCTAACTTCCAATATGTAGGAAATATGAGGGAGAGAGGAACAAGTTTAGGTTACCAAAAAGGAAATAATAGGTCAAGCTTAGAATGTGGGACAGTTTACTGGACAATGAATCAATGACATTTACCAAAAAAAAAAAAAAAAGGAAGAAGGGGGGTGCTACTGACCCTTGCCCAGCCTATTGCTGGCCCACCTTTGAGTTCCCAGCAGCCACAGTGGACCATGCTTGCCCATGTTTCAAAGTCTGCCACAGCTACCTGGGTCTCTCTCCTTCTCTGTCTCAGGCCTTCTTCTGGAACCACAGGAGTTCATTCAGCCCATGAGCAGGACAGCCCAGGGGTAAGCAGTGAGGGGTGAGACCTGTGGATAAAGATTTCACTTTCCTCAACTTTGGTGAGGCACCTCTGAGATACATGGTACATGGTTCCTCCAAGTATCCCCAGCAGAATTGAACCCCACTTGCCCTCTGTGATAAACTGCTCATTAACACATCTTTTCTTGGCCTTTCACCCTTCCCATCTCATTTTTCCAATTCTCTCATTTTTGATTTCTAGCACTGCTTTCTAAATAAAATACCTACACTCAAGTTTTTATCATAAGGTCTGCTTTTGGTAAAACTCAAATAAAGCCAAGGGGACTATTTGAAAATAAAAAAAGACTCGGAAGACAAAACACTCAAATGCATCATGTGGCCATTGATTAGATCGGGATTCAAACAAAGCAATTGTAAAATGATGTGTTTAAGAAAATCCAGGAAATCTGAATACAGATTTAGCATTAGATGATAGTAAGAAATTAATATCATATCTGAGTTTTTAAGTACTTAAAAAAAGAAAGAAAGAAAAAGAAAAGGAAATATAGAATAAATAAGACAAGAGGGCAAACTGTTAGCTTGTTGAGCATGGGTGATAAGTACATGGGAGTTCATTAAACAATATTATTACGCTCTCTATTTTGTGTATTTTTAAAATCTTTCACAATAAAAAGTTTTGTTTTTCTTTAAGAAGAGAAAAATTTAAATTCCAAGAAAATACAAACTTTGATAGCAGGCAAAATTCCTCAAGGGTGTTTACTCTCAGAGAACTAAGTAAGAAAAGACTTTCATATAACTATTTCACACAAGACAAAAAAACAAACAAAAGACCCTCCTACTCTCCCTGCAAAATGGCATCCACTCATTACTCAACTTCTGTATTCCCTGCCTGCAGCCTTGCCAAATGCCACATTTCTCTGTCTGAAGTATCAGAAACCAAACAAACTCCCCTAAAATCAGCATATTCCATTGCAAGAGGCCAGCCACTAAACAGTCACATGAGTAGTCCTCTGAGCACCAGAGCGGGTTTTGAAATATTCTGGCCAAGAATAGTTGCAAGGACAGAGTCCAGGCACGCCATGCAGCTCACGTAAAGAAAATTCTATACATTTTCCATACACTGATTCAAGATACCCACAGAAATAGACCAAGGCATTGCTGAATCAATTCTAGAGAGAGGAAGGAACCTCCTAAAAAGAAATAGCCTTTGGTCTCCTGCAAGGTAAAATGTGTGCCTCAGATCTGCAAATGAAGGAGTATCACAACCATATGGTTAATGACTTATCCCAAATGGAAAAACAGAGTTTGTTATATTTTATGGAGATTTTACATGTCGAAGGTACATCTGTTGCTATTTATGCTGACTTGTATGTAGAGATTGGCAGAGCAAGTTCACTGTAGGGATGAGTGAAATCCAAACCAAACCACGGAACTTTCTAACTTTGAGGTTGGCTCCTGGGATGGAAAATGGCTTCCTGATCCCTTGAAATACAGCCTAGCTGAGCAGGGTGACTTTGAGAGGCCCACATCACAGGACGGCACAGTTGGAGAAAGCAACAAAAAATCCCGCTATGCACAGGGTCTCCAGGGAGAACAGAGCAAAGACAGGAAGCCAGAGAGGGGTTGGAGAGCTTGAGGAACAAGCTTCTGGTTACTGAACACCTTCTGTGGGTGACTGTTCCAAGCACAATAGACCCCCTAGAATCAGACAAAAGCCCACTCCCTTTAGTTCTGTTAATAAAATTCTCTAAGACAGTGTTCCTGTGCTCTGGCAGAAGTTTTTTTCCCAGTTGTGTATCTCTGATAAGTTTGAAGACTTTTTCTCAGTTACATACATTTTCCACAATCTCCTATTTTATAGCTCATTAGTCTTTATTTTCATTCAGTTGCATGATTGCTTAGCCTGTGAGTAACATGCCTGTTTAATCTAGCCTTCTTCCTTTTTTCCTTCCTTCCCATCCTCCTTTCTCCTCTTTCTTTGCTTGCTATCTAATAGAAGAGAAACAATGGGTGAATAAGCAACGATACAACACAGCCGAAAGAGGGAAGTGCTATGAGAGTATCATGGGAGGAATTTTGTCCTCCCCAAATTCATATGTTGAAGTCCTAACCCCTAGTGCCTCAGAATGTGATTATATTTGAGGTAGAGTCTTTAAAGAGGTAATTAAGTTAAAATATAATCATTAGGGTGGGCCCTAATCCAATAGGACTAGTGTCCCTAGAAGAAGAGGAATTTCGACACGGACAGGCAGAGGTTAGACCATGTGAAGACACAGGGATAAGGTGGCCATCTACAAGCCGAGGACTGAGGACTCAGAAGAAACCAGCCCTGCCAATACCTTGATCTCAGATTTCCAGCCTCCAAAACTATGAGAAAATTAAAATTTCTGTTGTTTAAGCCTCCCAGTGTGTAGTACTTTGTTGTGACAGCCCAAGAAAAGGAACACAAAAGCCACCCAGCTACAGAGCTCTGAGAGTCCAGAGATGGAGGAGAGGACTGCTTTGGTGGGAGCAAAAACCGTCATCTGGAAGAAGTGGAACATGAACTGTGGCTGAAGAGACAGGCAGAATTTGCTCACACAGCAACAGCAAGGCTGAAAAACAGGATCGGAGGCTCAGTTTCCTATACTGACCGGCCCAAGGCCACACACCCAGGCCCCATCAGCTCCCCAGCATCATCCACAGAGATGTTCTCTGCAGGCTTGTGGCCAGAGCACCTCCGCAGCCGTACACACTGTCCGTGCTTGGCGGGTCCTTTCAACTGTCAACTCTACTTTCCATTTAGCAAATCTGCTTGAGAATGACAGTGCTCGTTAACCTCTTGTTCACTTGCACTTGCATTTAACATTGGCTAAGGGCTGTCTGCGAGCCAAGCACAAAAACTCAGCTACACCATTTTAGATGTCTCCAAAGAAACAAATTAAATATGAATAGCGGAAACTTAAGAGACTCTAATACGGTGTAAGTAAGATCACTTCCGCTGACTCACTATTTGTTTCTTATCATCCTTGGTACAGTGGCTTCTGTACAGTATTACATTACCCATGTACTAAGTTAAACTCAAGGTACTTTTAATATTGTCTACAGTATTCTCATGTAAATCCACTCCTTCAAGGTCTGCATTACGAGAGTCCAAGAATGTATTACTGACAGTCATGGAAAATGTATTTAATGTTCTTATAAATATTATAACTCCATTTTTTGGCAGAGGGAAAAATTGCTCCTTGTACATTATTCAAGTGAGATCTGGCTACTTCTCCGCGAATCTCGGGGAGTTAAGCTGAGAAGGCTGAACATTGTCAGAGGGCAGGTTTTGTCTCCAGCCTTCCCTCTTGTTTTAAACCCTTAACTTCAGAAAGATCACAGATGTCATTTAGTCAGGATCACGAAAAGCAATCCAGGCATTACAGATGCTGCTTCTGAACTTCACAGAGATACAGAAAGAAGGGACCCTTGGGGGTATTAATGAAACATTGGGTCCAAGTAGCCCCAGATAAATATTAGTAGCAATGCACATGTGTTTTGCTATAGTGAAGACCAAGGGCTAAGCCATCCTCTTTTACGGGCCTCAAACAATTTTTAGGTTTTGATAGGGCCCTCACAGATTTTCTAAAATAATCTCCTATCTCAAAATTCTTAACTTAATCAGATCTGCAAAGTTTCTTTTGCCATGTAGGGTTAGATATCTACAGATTCTAGAGTTTAGGATGTATTCATCATACATAGGTGTGCATGTCTGTGCGTGTGTGTGTGTCAGTGAGGAGGGGGCATTATATTATGTTAGGTTCAGCTCCTTCCCAAGCACTTTCAGTTATCAGAACTCCTATGTGCCCACATTATTGATTAAGAGGGCAATAATTGAAATTATTATTTCAATAATTCAGGCCATGACATTTTGCATGAAAGCATCTAACAGTATTGGAAAGAGGAAATACTCCATTTCGGAAAAGTCAAGAGATTTTATTTCCAGACTTGTATGTGTGTGTTGGAAAAGGGGGCAAGGAATATCATCTAGGAATTGAGGGATTTGGAGTCAGACCTGGGTTTGTCCCTGTGTGGCAGGAAGAATAATGCCCCTCCTCCCCACCACACACACACACACACACACACACACACACACACACACACACACATGAATATATCGTACTCTTGAGAGTTGTGGATATGGTATCCTACATGGCAAAGGCAACTTTGCAGATGTGATTAAGTTAAGGATACTGAGACAGGAGATTGTCTTGGATTGTCTGGGTGTGTCCTATCTAGTCACAGGGCCCTTATTAAGGGAAAAGGGCTGCAGGAGAGTCGGACTCAGAGACAGAGATGCAGTGATGGAGGCAGGGGGCAGAGAGAGATGAGACTTTGGAAGGTTTTACACTACTGGCTTTGAAGATGGAGGAGGAGGCCATGAGCTAAGGAGTGCCGGTAGCCTGTAGAAGCTGGTACGGGCAAGCAAATAAATTTTCCCCTAGAGCCTGCAAAGGAACCAGCGCTACCAGCCCATTTAGACTTCTCACCTTCCTGGACTTAGAGACAGTGCAGTTGTGTTATTTTAAGCCACAATGTTGGCAGTGCTTTGTCACAGCACCAAAAGCAAACGAATACACCCTGCCTTAGCACTTAGCAGGCAGCCACTTCCTGTGGAGCATGTTGCTTAATGAGGTTGAGCTTCAGCTGTACATCTATAAGAGGAATAACCATCACATTTATTTCATAGGGTTGTACCGTAGGGACTGAATGAGGGCATCTCTGCCTCTGTTGCTGTGACTGCACATCACATCCTTAACATCTCTGTATTTCCTCCTCCTCATCTGTCCAATGTGACTTTAGGCCACACCCACCTCCCAGGATGGTTGCGAGGCTCCAGTGAAGGAATAATGTATAGTATTTAAGGTGTGATTCTGTTAAGCAAGAGTGATTCCTTTAGGCTTTTGCTTGGCTCATGCCCAGGAAGGCTTCGCTTCCCTCTGACTTGCAGACAAGCCTTACATCCCTCCCCCAGCCCCACTGGGCTGGCACTTCCCACCCTCCACTGCAGTCCTGAGCTTAGGAGTCTTCCTCCCTCACTGTCTAGAAGCCCCTAGTATATAGCCCTGTCTGACTCACGTTATTGTCTGCAGAACCTCACTGTGGGTGTTTGCCAGAGCTATAGAAGCTGCACGAACCTACCTATACTTCGCCAGAATCCCAGTCCCCTTTTTGCTACTGCTGTATAGCTGAAACTATTTTGCTATAAACCAGTAGTTTTCAACCCTGGTACACATTAAGATCACCTAGGGGGCTCTTAAAAAAATTACTGGTGTCCAAGCTCCACCCTGGACCAATTAAGTGAGTTCTCTGGGGGTGGGGCCTGGACATCAGTAATTTTTTAAAAGCTCCCCAGGCGATTCCAATGTACAGGCAGGGATGAAAAGCCATCCAACACTCAGCCAGTCAAATCTGAACCGCTAATTCTGAACTGAGAGTTCACATCAGAAGTGAGAGGTCATTTATCTATTCTTCTCACCAAATCTGAAACTGTCCTCATTCTTTTTTTTTATTTTTATTTTTTTTAATTTTAGCATATTATGGGGGTACAGATGTTTAGGTTACGTATGTTGCCCTTGCCCCCTCCTCCCCCTCTAAGTCCGAGTTTCAAATATGTCCATTCTTTGGGTGGTGCGCATTGCACTCTTTGTGTATGCATATACCCGTCCTCTCCTCCCTCCTCCCCGCTGCCTAACATCCAATAGATGTTATTCTTATATGTGCACTTATGTGTTGATCAGTTAATACCAATTTGATGGTGAGTACATGAGGTGCTTGTCTTTCCATTCTTGGGATACTTCACTTAGCAGATTGCGTTCCAGCTCTATCCAGGAGTATACAAGAGGTGCTATATCACCATTGTTTCTTAAAGTTGAATAGTACTCTGTGGTATACATATTACCACATTTTATTAATCCACTCATGTATTGGTGGACACTTGGGTTGTTTTCACATCTTTGCAATTGTGAATTGTGCTGCTATAAACATTTGGGTGCAGGTGTCTTTCTTATACAGTATCATTTGCTCTTTTGGGTAGATGCTCAGTAATGGGATTGCTGGATTGAATGGTACTTCTACTTGTATCTCTTTAAGGTATCTCCATATTGCTTTCCATAGAGGTTGCACTAGTTTGCAGTCCCACCAGCAGTGCATGAGTGTTCCTATCTCTCCACATCCATGCCAACATTTATTGTTTTGGGACTTTTTGATAAAGGACAGTCTCACTAGAGATAAGTGATATCTCATTGTGGTTTTAATTTGCATTTCCCTGATGATTAGAGATGTTGAGCATTTTTTCGTATGTTTTTTGGCCATTATTCTGTCTTCCTTTGAAAAGTTTCTGTTCATGTCCTTTGCCCACTTTTTGATAGGGTCGTTTGATTTTTTTCCTATCGATTTTACCGAGTTATAAGTAGATTCTGGTTATCAGCCCTTTATCGGATTTGTAGCATGCAAAAATTTTGTCCCATTCTGTAGGTTGTCTGTTTGCTCTTGTGACGGTTTCTTTGGCTGTGCAGAAGCTTTTTAATTTGATCAGGTCCCATTTATTTATTTTGGTTGTTGCTGCGATTGCCTTTGGAGTCTTCTTCATAAATTCTTTGCCTAGGCCAATATCTAGAAGAGTATTTCCAACATCTTCCTCTAGAATTCTAATAGTTTCACTCTTTAGGTTTAAATCTGTTACCAAGC
>CAUYSK010004919.1:0-11635 GCA_963575035.1 Avahi laniger | reverse complement strand
TAAAATGTATAAAACCAAACTGTAACCCAGCCTCAGTGAGTCCACTTGCTCAAGGCCTCTTGGGCGTGGCTCCGGGTCATGGTCCTCAAATTTGGCTCAGAGTAAATCTCTTTAAAATTACTTTACAGAGTTTGGTCTTTTTTTCCGTTGACAAACTTTATATCATAAGCGTCATGCCATTTGTGTTTGTTTGTTTATTTATTTTAGAGATGGAATCTTGTGTGGAGGGCAGTGGCGTGATCATAGCTCACTGCAACCTTGAACTCTTGGGCTCAAGCGATCCTCCTGCCTCAGCCTCCCAAAGTGCTAGGGCTACAGGTGTGAGCTACCGTGCCCAGCCCGTTAGTTTGTGTTATTAGTTCAATGGCTTGATATTTTATCATGTGTGGTATCCAATGTGTTTACAATTGAGCACTTGTTTTTCTTTCCTTTTTTTTTTTTTTTACTATTATAGATAATATTGAAGTGGAAAAAAAAAAACAGTGTGCGTAAGTGCTTCCCTTTCATTATCTCAGTTGTCCATACAGCACTCCTCTGAGATAGGCTGTCACTCCCAATTGACAGATGAGAAAAAGGAGACTGTTAAGAGAGCAAAGCAACTTGCCCAAGGACGCCCAGCTAGAGAATGTGTGTGCCCGGAGCCACTCTGCTAGGTGTGTTCGTGAGTCACTCCAGTTTTGTTACAAATGTAGCTGATAGTCCTGATTTGGGAAGGATGCTTCCTTCCATCCTGGCTTGATGTGGGTGGCATCTTGCCCTAGGAAGGAGCAAGGGCTGAGTCAGCACCTTCCTGACCCCTCCCTGCCTGCCCCAGGGCCCTTCGCTCCTCACCAAAGCAGCTCTGCAGAGGACAGAGGACAGAAGAGGACGGAGGTCGGAAGACAGTGGCCACCAGCTCTCTGAGAGGGGAGATGAGCCCCTGGAGGCCAGTCTTTTAGGAGGCTCCTTAAGAGAATGTGACCCATCCTCTCAGGCCAGACTGGAGGTGGAGAAGGAGGGAGGGGTGCCAGGAAAGGAGAAGATTCCTGTGGGGTCTGGGCGTGGCCTGGTGACAATGGAGGGAGAGGCAGCTTTATATCCAGGCTGATGGGTTTAGTCTTTGAAGTCAGGAGTGGGGCTGGGGGGACGGGGTGGGAACGGGGCACTGCTGGTGCCTGGACTCAATCTCCTGAATCATCAGATCAAGGTGGGACCACCAGTCCCCAGCTGAGCATAAGAGGGGTGAGTTCAGCACACACAGAAGGAAGCCAGTTACCCCAGAAAGCTGGATGTTACACACAGACAGGAAGGATTTAGACCTGTCTGGGATGACAGGTCTCTCATCGAAGGGAAGTTGGGGGTTGTCTCTGCCCTAGAAGCCGAAAAGCTCCCGTGCCCAGCCCCATTGGCCCTGTCAGGGACAGAGGGGAAGCCAGGGAGCCCCATTGTCCCTGCCAGAGACAGAGGGGAAGCCAGGGAGCGTTCTGCAGCTGAGGGGCTGCTCCAGGTGCCTGGGTCTTCTCACTGCTGCGGAGGCTGGGCGGGGTGGAGACCTCAGGGACAAGAACTGGTGGACCAAGGACCCCTTCCTCCATCCCTCCTGTGAGGGCATGAGCCTGACTGCCGGCTGCAGCCATTGGATTTTTGACTTTTGAGACCCCTGCAGTGTCACCTCTGGGGCCTCAGTTTGAGGGAGGGGATGAGGAGGCTCAGGGCCCTGTGGGCACTGCCTTTGCCAGCCCCAGCTCAGCCCCCGAGACGCTGCTCGGTTCCTCCCAGGACTACTGTGCACTTGGCACTCTGGCATTGCCCATAATCGCCACCAGGGGCCCCTGGTTATTGTGACAGCCACACATTTCTAAGTGTTCCCTATCACCCTCACTGAGAGCTACCCGGTGCCCTTTGGTGCTGGGGAAGTGACTGCCACCCCCCTCAGTCTTTTCCTGGCACAGAAACACAGAGCCCTGGAAGCCAGTGACATGTGCTGTTTATTATAACGTCCGTGGGGAGGGGGAGAAGAGAGAGGCTGTGCCAGGAGGGGTGGTCGGCAGGCAGGTGGGAGCAGGACAGAAAGCATGAGGGCATGAGGTGGGCTACAAGCCCCTTCCCTATTCTTGGCCTCCCCGGCCAGGGGGCACTGGGGAAGCGAAACTTACACTTCAGTAAAATACACTCGGAGAGAGGGAGAGAAGGTGGGGAAACTCAGCCGCCAGAAGCCTGGCTGGGGAAAAAGAGAAGCCCTTTGAGCTGGGAGGATGGGCATGGAGGTCCCACTGCTGAGTAGACACGGCAGCTGGGGCCCAGGCACTGCCACGTGGGGCTCATTCCATTGGCAGAGACCTGAGACCCTCCTTGGCCAGAACCCTTGCTCCTGGTGGTGGGAGGGGCCCCGGCCTCGCCTCTACCCCCACATGGTGATCTCCAGCCACTGTGTAGAGAGGAAGCAGATCAGAGGATGGGAAGGGTGGGGTGGGGCGGGATGGTCAGGGACAGCGAGATCCCTTCCCACCCCTCCCCACGTACCTCTTCCAGGTTCAAGCAAATATGGCCAGTATTCTTGGGGTCCTTGGTTAGGAAGAATGCTGTTTTAGGGAGGAGGCAGGGGAGGAGAGAGGGTAAGAGCTTAGTCAGTGGTCTGAAAGACCCATTCCCAACTAGGTAGGATGTCAGAAAGGGCCAAAGAAGCTGTTCCTTGTTGCTCCCCAGATAAATCCTCTAGCCCAGCGAGGAATTAATTACAACTCACATAGCCTTGCTGGGAGCCAGCCACAGCTCTCAGTGCTTTCCGTGGACCAATTGTTTAATCTGCACCTCAATCCTATGATTATTAGGATTGAGATTATTATGCACACTTTATAGAGGTGGGATGGAGGCACAGAGAGATAGTGACTTGCTTGAGTCGCAGCGCCAGCAAGTGGCGGAGCTGGGATTTGAACCCAGTCCATCTGTGCCCTGTAGTGGGGAGGAGTTCTGGAGCAGCTCCTCAGGGTGGGTATGTGGGAGAGGGTCCCCCCGGCTTAGGCTGGGGAGTGGGCAGGTGCCTAACTCACTGAACATGGCCTTTAGCCTCAGGAAGCAGCTGATGAAGCTGTCAAACTCTATGATCATGTCATCATCTGCATACCTGGCCACCAGTACCTGCATTACCTTGTTGTTCACCTTGATGCCTGGGAGAGAGAGAAGTGCGGAGGGGAAAAGCCCAGGCCTCTGGTTGCTGCCACCCTCTTCCCTGCCCCAAAGCCCTCTCTTGAACCCTGGCCACCTGCTTTCTCAATAGCCAAGCGCATCTCATAAGAGTTCAAGGTGCCCGAGTGGTCCTGGTCACACTCTCGGAAGATGTCCTGAATAGACAGACAGACGTGGCAGGGCCGTGTGCATGGCATGATGGTTGAGATAATGAAATACTTCAGTACAGCTGGCTCACAACAGCTGCCCAAGACCCCACGGGCCCCCCACCCTGGCCCCTGGGGTTCCCAATAGTCCTATTATCAGGTGACTGAAGGGGTGATTCTGAGCACAGCAGGGGGCCTCTGGTACCCTGCCCAGTGCTCTCTGCCTGCATCCGTATGACCGGTTGATACCTGGGCTCTATCGGTTATTTTTTTTTTTATTTTTATTTTTTTTGACACAGAATCTCACTCTGTTGCCCAGACTAGAGTGAGTGCCATGGCGTCATGCTAGCTCACAGCAACCTCAAACTCCTGGGCTCAAGCGATCCTCCTGCCTCAGCCTCCCGAGTAGCTGAGACTACAAGCATGCGCCACCATGCCCGGCTAATTTTTTTTTTTATATATATTTTTAGTTGTCCAATTAATTTCTTTCCAGTTTTTAGTAGAGACGGGGTCTTGCTCTTGCTCAGGCTGGTTTCGAACTCCTGAGCTCAAACAATCTGCCCGCCTCAGCCTCCCAGAGAGCTAGGATTACAGGCGTGAGCCACCACGCTCGGCCTCTACCGGTTATTAAATATTTTGAGTAGCTAACATACCTGCACCCCAACAGACCCGTTTCCTGTGTGTGTGTGCAGCTGGGGCTTCGGCTCTAGCTGTTCCCTTACTAGTCCCATCCCTCTCAAAGCCCTCCTCTTCTCTCCCCCGTAGACTGCCCCTGCAATGCCCTTTACCGTCCATTTCTTGATTTTTTTCCACAGGACCTGGAACTCTGAAAGCCCCAGCTTGCCAGACCCGTCTTTCTGGGGAAGTGGTCAAGGATAGCAGAGAAGGGAATGGAGAGGGTGTCCTGGGGGACAGGAAGCAGGAAGTCGGCATCTCTGTGTAGCTTGAAGGTGGAGGAAGGCAGGGGCTCACCGAGGGAGCCCAAGACCTGGGGTTCTCGTACAGTAGCAACCAGGAGAACTGGAATCTTCTGCCACCCCGGAGCCTAATCCCCATGAGGAAGAGGGCATGGCTGGCCAGGGGTGGCCATCTCTGGGTGGGCTGCGGGTCAGGGGACAGGGGTGAGAGGGCCCTGGGCAGGAAGATACATCCATGATGTTGACCATGCAGCGGCAAGCGTCCACACCAAAGCCCTGGCTCTTGAGGCTTTTGACTGTGAGGAAGGGAAGGGGTAGAAGCAAGAGATGGAGTGAACGGGGTATTGTGGGGGACACGGGGGGTGGTCACCAGGGGCACAGCATGGGCTGCGGGTGGCGGGTGTGGCAGACTCACGTTTGGTGGCCATCTTGTTGAGCAGCTTCTGCAGCTGAAACATGCCTATCTCCATGCCCTAGGAAGGGGGACCGTGAGCCCCGCTCTGGCCCCTCCAGCCCCACGTCTGCCTCCCGTCAGCCCTCAGCCGTGGCCCGCTCACCTCTCCTGCCACTATCTCAAACAAGTGTACGAAGTCCGGGTCCAGGTCTTTCTCAGAGGCTCTCTCCTGGGGGGAAGGGAGTGGGGAGGGACCCAGTCCAGAAGATTCCTTCACACCCCCCGATGCTTCCTTCCAAGCCCCAACCCCACAGCCTTCCCTCACCTCTTGGAGCTGCTCAGCGTAGTTGACTTCGTCCAGTTCCCTGGGCAAAAGTGATTCAAGGCTCGGGGTTACCAGGGGTCAGGGAAGTGGGGGTTTCAGTGGAGTGGTCCGGGGGAGCTTCGTGTATCTGAAGCAACGTGGAACGAATCCATGGAATCTGGGTTCTAGTTCTAGTACTGGTTCTGCTGCTAACTGGGATCTTGCCTCCTTATGCCTCTGTTTCCCTGACTGTAAAATAGGGACAAAGTAGGGGAGGACCAGACGACAGCTCCCTGAGCTTGGCATCCTACAGCTCTTGGGCTGGGGGCCCTGGCGCAGTGAGGCGGGGCCCCTTACCAGGACTCGCTGTGCTTCTCTGTGAAGACCCGGAGCAGGAAGTCGGCATCTTTGTGTGGCTCGAAGGTGGAGGGAATGATGATATACTCCCCCGGAGGCAGCCGGAGTTGGCTGCTCACCTCCCTGGAGTTGGCAAAGGTCTCTGAAAAGCCGTGGTCCTGGTATTTCATGAAGAAGTCCTTCTTCAAGTGGATATCCTGGATGGTCTGAAACTATATGTGCCCTGGAGGTGGGTACAGGACTGGCACGAGTGGTCAGGGAGAGAGGGCGAACCTGATTGGGCAGGTTTGGAAGTACCTATCTTCACCAACTGACCTGGCCTGAACCCCACCCGAGTGGTAGGCAACCCCGATATGGTGTCTTCCTTTCCCGACCCCCACCAGGGGCCCTATGGGGCTGGAATCCTAAGCCGTGTTCCCCACAGCCTTTCACCAAATCCCACCCCTTGCAATCCACACGCAACCAGGGGTAGGGTAGGTTCCTGCCCAGGAACAAGCCCCACGTCTTCATCTTCCGTACCTCCTTTGGGACCTGGGAAGGAGAGAGAGAGGAGGATCAGATTCTTAGGGTGGTGAAGGGGCTCAGGCCTTTGGAAGCCAGGTGGGGTGTGCATAGTGTGTGTGTGTGTGTGTGTGTGTGTGTGTGTGTGTGTGTGTGTGTATGTGTGTGTGGCGGGGGGAGGGTGTTAAGGGCACTGGGACACTGGTGATGGGGGGGGTGTGGGCTCTGGCATTAAGAATCTCTCGGCTGGGCATGGTGGCTCATGTCTGCAAACCCGGCACTTTGGGAAGCCAAGGCAGGAGGATCCCTTGAAACCAGGAGTTCAAGACTAGCCTGGGCAACATAGCAAGACCCTGCCTCTACCGGAAAAACAGAAGGATTCCTCAGCTTTGGATGATAAAGTACAATTTACACAAAGTTTCACGGGAGTAGATTTTTATCACTCCAAGTTAAGGAGAGGAAACAGAATCCCAAAGAGGTGAGGAGATTTGTCCAACCTCGCACTACTATAAAACTAAATAGCTGGGATGGTAATCTAGGAGAGGATTTTCTGGAATGCTTTTTCATGGAAACACTCAGATCCTGCAGGGAGTCAATAGGGGATTATTGGAATTGAGGATGGAGGACAAGTAAGTTTGTGAAAAGGTGAGTTAAACCAAACTAAATCAGTCGCTCTACTGCAGGGCCACATCGTCAGCATCTTTCACGTGCTCGTGTGCACTGCAGAGCTCAGGCTGGAGTGGAGCCTTTCCTGACTTATCTAACTTTGAGGATGTTGTCTTGAGGCGTGTCACTCCTAGGCCTGGTGGCCTCATGGCCTAGGAGGAAGGCAAGGCTTGTATTTGTTCTTGTTCACTATTGAACTCCTGGAGACTGGATGGGGGCCCGACATATGGTAGTGGTCCATAAATACTTATTTATATAAGCGAATGAACAAATGGCCATTTCTAGAATTTTGCAAAGCATAGTTTGGTGTAGGAAATGCTCGTCAGGGATTTCTTTTTCCCCTGGACTTGGAGTAAATGCTGCTGGTGGGGCGGCTAGGGGGACATTTTCTGGGAACTGTGGAGAAGCCTCAGAGTGTCTGGGAATCAGGACACAGGCTCTGCCTCTGACCCTGGATGTGTGAGCTTGGGCAAGTGACCTCACCTCTCTGGCCCTCAAGCTCCTTCCTCCTCGAAGGTGTTTTTAAGGACTTTGGAACATTGTCTGGCACAAAGAATGTGCCAGCTAAGTGTTGTAGATGAAAAAAATCTGTGAAAGGAAAACTACTGGCCTGGCTTCAAAAAGCACAAAGTGGCCGGGGGCCCTGGCTCATGCCTCTAATCCTAGCACTTTGAGGCTGAGGTGGGAGGATCCCTTGAGGCCAGGAGTTCAAGACCAGTCTGAGCAACATGGTGAGAATCATCTCTACAAAAAATTTCAAAGTTTTACAGCAACAGAATATTCGAGGCAAAAAAAAAAAAAAATTAGCCAGGCATGGCACATGCCTGGAGTCCCAGCTGCTCAGGAGGCTGAGGCAAGAGCATCACTTGAGCCCAGGAGTTTGAGCTATGATGATACCACTGCACTCTAACCCGGGCAACAGAATGAGACCCTGGTTCAAGAAAAAAAAGCACAAAGCAGCACTCAAGAGCCAGGGCTGTGGAGCCTGCTGGAACATGTCCCACTCCCAGGCAGGCAGTGACCCTGGGGAGGAAGGGTCCTAAAGGGGGCCAGGCCAGATGAGGGAGCGAAAGTGCCTGGGAGAGCCAGGCGCCCACCGAGAAGATGACAAAGCCAATGGTCTGCAGCTGGGCGCCCTCTGGCCGTGCGTGCCGCCAGTTCTTCTGCATCAGGGCCACCAGGCAGGTGCAGACGACTGCGTCATCCTCTGAGTCATCCTCTGGGTCGTCCTCCTCGGGGAGAAAGATCTTAAACTGTGGGTTGGTCCAGAATGTGTCTGTGGAGGAAGCAGGTCAGGATGGGTACACTGGGGGCAGTCCTTGACCATGCCCTTCCCAGGGTGGACCCAGCTTCCCCAGCCACACGGCAGTGGGATCTAACTGATCCCTGACCTCACGGACCCCAACCCCCGTGACCTTGTGCCCCAGGCCTGGTTTCGTAGCGAGTCCGTGGTCCCTCTCTCACCCCCAGCCCTCTGAACCCCCTCACGCACTGGGGTGGTTCCTGCAGCCCCCCGCAGTGCTGCCCCTACGCCAGCTGCCCTCGTAGAACGTGGTGTGCCAATAGCTCTTGCAGACCCCGGAGAGCGCATCGGGCGTGAGGTTGCAGACCTCCAAGAGCGTGAAGTTGCTCAGGAAATCCTGGTAGGACATCCTGTGGTGGGGGCGGGGTAGAGCCTGTCAGCAGCGCACTCACACCTGCGGGTCCCCGCGCCCCCACCCCCAGCCCTTTGAAAGGAAAACTGCTATCCGAGGCAGGCGGTGGGGAGGGCGGCAGGGGAGAGGAAGGACGGGTCGTGGGGGGAGTAGCAAGCCCACCCCAGCCACACTGACCAGAAGTCCCCATCCTCCTTCCTGTGCAGCAGTTTTGTCACAATCTCTGGGGCCACCTCTTCCCACTCCCCGGAGCTGGAGCAGAGACAGGCCGTGGAAGGAGAGGGGTGGGGGGTTGGGGCCTCCTTCCTCCCCATGGGGCTCCGGATTGCCTGCCCACTGGTGTCCTGAGCTAGATGAAGAATCTAGAGGGAAGGCTTGCCCTGGTGCACAGGTCGTCCTCACAGGCCGGACACCATCGATCCCTCCGTGGCACCGCCATGCTCGAGGTGTCCACTGTGTCCTCAGCCCACCCCTCACCTGGGTCAGGTGCACCTACTTGTCACTCCAGGCTCCGTTCCATTCGATCCGGCCCCAGGGATTCCGGACCCGAATCAGTGTTTCCATCTTGCCTCTGTAGAGGACCTGGGGGAGGGGTCACAGGTCAGGGCACAGTGTTGGGGGCGGGGAGGGGGGAAGTCCTCTTCCTTCTCGTGGCCCTCAGGGCAGAGCACCGCTGCCAGGACTCACATCTTGAAGCCCAGTCACTGAGTAAGCGTGTCCCCTCACCAGCATCTTCTGGGTCATTGATTCCAATTCACTATTGCTGGTGACCTACGGAACGAAGGAAGGGCAGACATTCGGGGTCTGGTCAGAGGGACAGGGGCCCCTGAAGAAATGTGAGAACTCTCCAGGTTCGTTTTTTTTTTTTTGAGACAGAGTCTCACTCTTTTGCCCAGGCTAGAGTGCCGTGGCATCATGCTAGCTCACAGCAACCTCAAACTCCTGGGCTCCAGCGATCCTCCTGCCTCAGCCTCCCAAGTAGCTGGGACTACAGGCATGCACCACCATGACGGCTAATTTTTTTCTATATATTTTTAGTTGTCCGATTAATTTCTTTGCATTTTTAGTAGAGACGGAGTCTCGCTCTTGCTCAGGGTGGTTTCGAACTCCTGAGCTCAAACAATCCGCCCGCCTCGGCCTCCGAGAGAGCTAGGACTACAGGCGTGAGCCACCGCGCCCGGCCCAGGTTCATTTTTTAGAAACTATTACACTATTATTTTGAAACTATTACATTATTATTTTGAAATAATTGTAGGTTCACATGCAGTTGTACCAGGTTTCCCCCAGGAGTAACATCTGGCAAAAGTATAGCACGATATCAAAACCAGGATGTCGATATTGATATAACCCCTCAACTTTATAAGGCTTCCCTAGTGCCGCTATTAATAGCTTTACTAGTAGCGTTTCCCTAGTTTCACTAGTGCTCATTTGTGTGTGTTCTATGCGATTTCATCACGTGTGTAATCTCGTGTAGCCACCAACACGGTCAGGCCAGCGGTCATTTCTATCACCACAGCGCCCCTCCTCCTGTTGCCCTCTTACCACCCCACCCACCTCTTCGCACCACCCCCGCCCTGCCTCCTGACGACCACTGATCTGTTCTCCATCTCTGCTATTTTGTCCTTTCAAGGATGGCACATAAATTGAATCGAACACTTGTGCAACCTTTTGGGGTTGGCTTTCTTCATCATTCAGCAGCGTTCCCTTGAGAGCTGTTCTAGTTTTCTGCACATATCACAGTTCATTCCTTTCTATCGCTGAGTCCTAGTCCGTGTATATAGTCACCACAGTTTGTTTAACCACTTACTTGTTGAAGGACATTAGGTTGTTTCCCATTTTTGGCTATTAGGAATAAAGTTGCTGTAAACATTTTTGTACAGGCTTTTTGGGGACACAAATCTTCATTTCTCTGGGTAAATGTCCAAGAATGGAATTGCTGGGTCATACAGCAGCACTGTAGGCTCATTTATTTATTCAAACAAATGTTTATCGGGTGCCTGTTGGAAGCTAGGCCCCTTCCTAAGTCCCAAGGCCCCGCAGCGAGTGAGCCAAATGAGGTGACTGCCCTCGTGGAGTGTGAGTGCCGTCTGGAGAAGATGGGCTGGGAATGAACACATGGATAGGCAAGATAGCTCCTCCCTCCCTCCTCCCCCCAGCCCTCTTTTAAGAGAAAAAAAAAAGCAAGATAATTTCAGATCATGATAAATGTCTGGGAGAAAATCAAGACCAAGTAGAAAGTAAACAGGGTGGGGAGAGCTACTTTAGACTGGGAGACAGGGAAAGCTTGTCTGAGGAAGGAGCAGTTGAGCTGAAATATGAATGAGAAGGAGCTAGCCGCGCAGGTATGTGGGGAAAGAGCCTCTTGGGTGAAAGCAACAGCAGGTGCAAAGGCCCTGAGGCAGGAACACACTTGGCTTACTTCAATGGAGCAGCCCATGAGGGAGGATCGATCCATGGCCTTTCTAAGGAGCCTCAGCATGTTCTTCGGGGGCCTCTGGAGATGGAAGTTCTGGGCCACGCCCCCTGTGAAGTCCTCAAAGCCCTCCATTGTGCTGCCCCCTGCCAGTGCTTCATAGGACCCGCTCAGCCTGTGAGCACAGAGGGCACATTGTTTGGGCTTGGGATGAGGTATGAGCTTGGACAGCAGAGGGTGCAGTGAAGATGTGTCCTGCCTTCCACCCCACCTCTTCCTCTTGATTCTGGCTGTCCCTGGCTCCCAGCACTCACTTGGCATAGGCTTTCTCCAGCAGGGCACCCCAGAACTCAGAGGTCTCAAGTGAGTGCAGGAACACCAGCTTGTTGTTCTTTGTGGGCAGCCGGTCATCCACCACCACGTCCACCCACTGGCCAAACTGCCAAATCTGTGGGCAGCGAGGGTGCCTCAGTGGGGCAGGGCCATCTGTCTGCCCCAGGGTTGCCCACCACACACACACACACACACACACACACACACACACACACACACACACACACACACACACCCCTTGCATGGAAACCTTGTCGTCCAAGCGCCTCCTGGTGGCCAGGCTCAGTGACACGCCAGTGTCCATGGTCCCACGCCCCAGAGTGGTTGACTAGTGACAGGAAGGCAGCGAAAAGCCTGAACCCCTCCGGATTCTGCCATGGCCTGCGGGGTGAACCCCCCACCACCTGACCGCGGGCCCTCCTCTGAAAAAAGACAGCTGGACTGTGGGATCTCTGAGGTCTTAAAAACTCTTATGATTCTCAGAAATATTTTATGCCATGGAGAATTTGTCCACATGTTGCTAAATGAAAGGGGCAGGTAACAAAATTTATGTGACAGAGACTGCCAATGTTACACACACACACACACACACACACACACACACACACACACGCGTATACGTAATTAAGCAGAAGGAGAGAAGGGCCGGGCGCGGTGGCTCACGCCTGTAATCCTAGCACTCTGGGAGGCCGAGGTGGGCGGATCGTTCTGAGCTCAGGAGTTCGAGACCAGCCTGAGCAAGAGCGAGACCCCGTCTCTACCAAAAATAGAAAAGAAATTAATT
>CAUYSK010004918.1:0-33337 GCA_963575035.1 Avahi laniger | reverse complement strand
TTGCAAGGATGTGGAAACAACCCAAATGCCCATCAATTCATGAGTGGATTATTAAAATTTGGTATATGTATACAATGGAATATTACTCAATTATAAGAAACAGCAGTGATCTAGCACCTCTTATATTTTCCTGGATTGAACTTGAGCCCATTATCCGAAGTGAGGTACCACAAGATCGGAATAATGGGCTCCACTTGTACTCGCCATCAAATTGGTACCAACAGTTGAACACTAGGGTGACCACATGGCAGTAATACTCTCCAGGAATTAGGGGGGTCAGTGGGGGGTAAACTGACAACTAAAGGACATAGGGAGCATTGCAGAGAGGAAGGGCATGCCTCTAACCCTCGCTTGAGTGAGGCAAATACATAAAATGTAACCGTAATGTTTGTACCCTCATAATATTCTGAAATAAAAACGAAATATTTTTAACAAAAAATAAAATAAAATTTCTGTTTTACAGAAAAAAAATAAATAAAACCTTATTTGGAAAGATGGTCAAGAGACTCTATAGCTCATTCTCTCTTCAGGCTATACTAAAATGGACTCCAGAAAAAATGGATATTTAGGGAAAAATGTAAAGAGAAGGAGAAAATCAGTAACACATTTAGCTTCTGAAGACTTTATTTAGAAACTTGGCCAGAAGTCTGTTCCCTCCCACTTTTTGTGGGTCAGTTCATAGCAAAGGACAATAGTCTTCATATATTTGAATAATGACAAAGGAAGTGAAAATCTTATGTCCAAAAGCAAAGGAATTCATAATGCAATTATGTCTGCTTTCCATGCCTTTTTCTTGTCTATTTAACTTTCGTGAACACTGCATAAGATGAACAATGCCAGCTCAAAAAAAGATTCACCCTATATAAATTTGATGACAGGATGTCTGCTGCCAGATAATTCTTCAAAAGCTAATCTTTTGCCAATTGAGCTAACTCAGCCTGATAGTTGTTTAGCTAAAATAAAACCAGAGTGTAGTTTGAGTTTGTGCAATAGTTGACTCCATTAATGTTATGTAGGAAATGGCAGCTCTCTGGCTCATCACAGACCAGACCTTCAGGAAGAAAAATGTAAAATGGCACAGAAGGAAATAGTTTTAAAATTTTGGGTTTTAGATATTGTGACTGTGTATTTTGATTGCCCCTGTTTAATTTTAAGGTAAAAATTGTCCTGGTTTGGAGGATAAATTATATCGTCATCCTAGCTTTATACAATGAAAATAGATAACAGAAAATCAGATGAGGATAAAATAGAGGTATAAAAACTATACACAAAGACCGCCCATGCACAGTGACATGAGCCTGCAGTCCCAGCTACTCAGGAGGCTGAGGGAGGAGTATCATTTGAGCCCAAGATATCATCTGTAGTGCACTATGATCACACCTGTGAATAGCCACTGCACTTTAGCCTGGGTAACATAGCAAGATATCTATATGTATATCTATATAGATATAGATATATAGATATAGATAGATACAGAGCATAAAAGATAATTCTTTCTTTAAGCTACAAATTGAATCTGAATTCTACAAGTCAAACCATTTAGCCAATACTCCTATGGAAAATCCTTTGAGAAAGCAACACTTAAAATAACAATAAATATTGCCTAAACAATCTTCAAAGCAAGCAGTTATCTTTTTAAGCAACTACTGATAACTGCAAATAGGAGAACAATTCTGATTATTTATGAAACAGCATTGTTAGCCATGTGGGAAAGCATAGTTATGCAGTCAGTTATTTGTGAGGAAACAAAACAACAAAAATCTTTCAATATCGCATTGAAAACAGGAAACACAAAAGCTGTTGTCAGAAAAAAGAACTGTTGATAATTCATTGCAGCAATGCATGGCAAATATGGGTCAATCAACTATCACTAACTCATTGAAACAATCACAAATTTAAGAAAGCTTAACACCAGTATCAGATGAAACAACTGTCAATGAGCTATGTAACAAAGCACGGACATACTTTGGAATAGCTCTTGAGGTTCTGTAAGAACACAGTTTATGCTTCCTGACAGCTGTATGTAATCTAATTAAGACACTATTTTTAAGATGGAAAAAAATACAACAACAATTGCTTCATTAAATTTTACAGTTTGTAACAATAAGAGGGCATTTGGTATAATGCTATTTTTATATTTATCAATGCCCAAATAAGACCAGTCATTATTTTGTGGGGTATATAAAACATTATCTCAGAGAGGAGTCAATTTTTTGCATTGAACATTTATAGTCTACATTATGGAACACCAGGCATAGTTAAAATGCAATTACTATTTATAAAACATCCACAAAACAAGTGGAGAAAAATTTTACATTACTTAGATTTCCCATAGTAAAATTATATTTGTATAGACAAATATAACTTAAGAAATCTTGTATATTAGATTTTAAAAAATTGGATTTCTAATATCTAAAGAGAGTAAAACCTCAATTTTATTAATCTGATCATCTCGCATATAAGCTAGTTTTTTGTATGAAAGCTCTAGCTATATAAAGATTCTGTCATTATACTAGATAGGTATTTGATCTTAAACATCATTCCAAGGACCAAGGCAATCCTTCTAGCACCTAAATATACCTGAAAACTCATGACAGGATTTCTGGAGAAAATAGATTTCAGAGAAATGTTTAGAATCCTAAAAGCTACAAATAAATAAAATCTTTTAGCTTAGACACAAGCCAGCCAACAACGTTCCAACTAAGGGCCATATATCCCAATCCCAGTAAGGACATTTTCACTTTTCCAGGCCCATGAGTACTTCTAATTAAAGGTGCATTTCCATACCATTAGTATGGTTTCCAAAGAATTAAACATGATACTATGGTTATTGCTACTTCTTTAACTTTGAGTGTTCTATACAGGGTTTGGAATCTAGGAAAATGATGTATCTGATGGAGCAATATGGCTATCTGGAGCCGATCCCTTAAGAATAACTTTCCTTACAGTAAAATGATAAGATTTAAATACCTCCTGAAACACATAGAATCTGTTAAATACTTAAGTCCTCAGCGAAAAAGTGGTATGAGGCTACTAGAGAATGAAATAATCATCAGAGTCTTACAATCTTATTGTGAATTCAGCCAATGTAAGTAGTATTTATTTTATATTTATTTATTTCTTCAAGATAGTTGAATTTCTGGGAGTTAATTGAATATTCATTAGTTTGTAACTAAACATAATTATATTTTCCAGCTTTTGGGTATCTATATGCAATCTCATATTCATCCACATAATCATTCAGTGACTCAAATAAAGCACTATGTTCAACTAAAAGTAATCCATAAAGTTCTACACATCTTAATTTATTTATAAGCCATTAAATTGTTTTTCTAAAATTTATGCATCCCTAGATTATTTAGAGTACCGCTTTGTTCTTCTGTTAACCATTTACTTCATTATTTTCACTACTGACAGCAAAGCCCTTCTTGCTCCACCGTCCTTAGAGTTCAGGCTATTTATTCTGTTATGTTTCCCTAGTCAAACTATTTTAAATGGATTCTTCTAAGCAAACTCTTGTCCTTTCATAAGCCAGGAAAACACACTAGCGTACAGACTTGTTCTAGAAAATCTCCTGCTTGAAAAATGATATTTAAAACCTATTTAATTTCAGATAATTAAAAATAAAAAATTCAGATGTGTTATTACATAGCTCTTCTGCAAAATCCACTGCAAAAAGATAATTGTAATTGACTTAGAAAAGGGATAGGAAAATAGAAAAAGTTCTCAGTGTAAAAAAAGAAAAGACAAGAGAGGATATCTGATTTTTTAAATGGCATATGAATGAGATGTAAATAAAGCAATTCCAGATGGTAGAAGCAGTATATAAGAAACTACTCTTATTAGCAGTATCACAGTCATATGGAGGGCCAGGAGGAGGCAAAGACAAATGAAGAGAAGAAGACATTTGATTCAAGAGATAACCTGAAGAGGGTAAATGGAAGACTTTTTAAAAAAAAAAAATTGAACTAGGTCCAGAAATAAATATGGAGCCAGTGGCATTGATTGAGAAAGAAAATAATGCTGTCATATTTTTCTCTGTTTACATACATAAAATATGTATTAAAAAAACTAAGTTTAAGTTGTAAAGTAAGCTTTTTAAAGAGTATAAAGCATGTGATCTTAAAAAACTAGGGAAGACTAATCTTTTTTTTTTTTTTCTTTTTCACACCTATCAATCTTACTGGAGGAAAAACTAATCTTAAACTATAGAATAAAACCAAAAACTATTTTTTATGGAACACTTTTCTTCAAGGCACTCAGCAAATTTTATAGATTTTTCTTATTCCATCAACTCTTATAATATCCCTGCATGTTAGATAAAGATAATTTTAATTTTCTTCATTATATAGGAGAGGAATTGGAGGCACAGATAACAAGTTTGAGAATTAAGATAATAGAAAGACTCATGTAATTACCACCATTAGCACAGGAACTATCATTGTCATCAAAAAGGTTTCATTTATTTCCAGTCTCAAAATGATTTTGCAGATAAATGTTAGCAAAAGCATCACTGCCATAATTTCAGACCTAGTAACAAAATAAAATGTAAATTAATGAAGGTGCTTGGTGAAAATCTACTAAAAGTAGATTTGAAAATTTTAACTTTTCTAAGACAATAAAGACTTAAAACAATTCCATGTTCTTAGTGGCAGCATAACCAATGAAGACAAATGTTTCTTTAATGTAATAAATATGTCTTCCTCCTTACTATCATTAATGTAAAAACATAATTTCTATAATGCCTACTATTAAGCTCTTTCGGGATAGTGACTATTTTTCAAAATTATTTTTATTCTTCAAGACTCTACATTGGGCACTCATTAAATATGTATTAAATTTATATGACTGGAGTTAGACTAAGGTATTAATTAGTAGTCAGTTACTGTTACAACTGAGACAAAATTTAATAGAACAGCTTTCCATTCTTTAGAATTCTACTTCGTTCTATTGGAAAAGCGTAAAATAATGGACTTCTATGTATAAAATTAGCAAAAGAATGAAAAATGTTCATGACAATATCCTACATAAAATAAAATTCCAGAATAAATGAGATCCCAAGGACAAATTTATATTAGGCTAGATAATCCAAATCTTCACAATATTCAACATTCATATTTTTTAATTTTATTAGTATTATTATTTTTTTTTTGAGACAGAATCTCCCTTTGTTTCCAGGCTAGAATGCAGTGATGTCATCGTAGCTCACTGAAGCCTCCATCTCTTGGGCTGAAGTGATTCTCCTGCCTCAGCCTCCCGTGTAGTTGAGACTACAGGCACACGCCACCACACCAGGCTAATTTTTCTATTTTAGTAGAGACAGCATCTCCTCGCTCTTGCTCAGACTGGTCTTGAACTCCTCACCTCAAGCAATCCTCCGCCTCAGCCTCCTAGAGTGCTAGGATTACAGACGTCAGCCACCACACTCGGCCTGATATTCAACTTTTAAAATTCCTTTTCTTGTTTAATTAAAGGAAGTTCACAGTTACTTTTTAAAATAGGTCTTTTCTTTGTATTTCCTATTATATTAATATATGTTTTATGCTACTTCTCTTAGTTTACCTGCAAGTGTAGCGATGTGTACACGTAGGAATTAAAACATAATACAACTAATCATTCTTTCAATGTATTAAAAAATAAGCAATAGGTTTCTTATGACTGGTCATCTAGAATTATCCCTTACATTTCACAGAAAATGAAAAATATATGAAAGCTCTATTTTTGTCATTTTAATTGCTAAAACATATGTGTATGTGTCCACATGTATTCCATTTTGATGCCCTTAGCTCTCAAGTAACGAATATTTTCATGGATAAAACACTTTATCACTAAGCATGTTTGTCGGGCGGTGCAAAGGCAATTTATGTAACGGAAGCATCTGTACTTCCGTAATACTTTGAAATTAAAACACACACACATATTCATAAGATAGTTCAACAAACGTAAGGGCATGTTTTTATGACAATGAACTGAGAATCAGAAAAACGTAGTGGAAAGAGCTCGGTCTTTTAGATCAGGTAGACCTGATTTCAATCTTGGCTCTGAAATTTATTAGTTGGGCAACCTTGTGCAAGTAACTCAACTTCTCTGACAATTTGCTTCTTTAGCCATAAACTGGAATAATATATGTTCCAAGGGGTTCATTTACTCATCTATTCAACAAGGAACATTGTTGTTCCATAGAAATATTGATTTATGGAGATGCCCCCTATAATACAGAGACAGAAATGATCTCAGGAGTTTTGCAGGGCTTTGCCCTGAAGGAA
The DNA here is from genome assembly GCA_963575035.1 of Avahi laniger. NCBI lineage: Eukaryota > Metazoa > Chordata > Mammalia > Primates > Indriidae > Avahi > Avahi laniger. The sequence goes on along the minus strand of CAUYSK010004918.1, from coordinate 27,071 downwards.
TATGTGAACGTGTTAGTTTGTATATCAAAAGCTGCCTTGCCTCAGGAGGGCATCTCAAAGGTCAGTGACAGCTGCTTTCCAAGGTGATGCTGCAGTCTCAAACCTGTGGTTCTCGCCTGCTTTGAATGACAAAGCAGGTTTGCATGGAGTCACAGGATGAGAGCTGATCAAAGAGTGCCGGCTGGAGAGAAAGACACCTGCGGCTAAAAGCAATTAGCCCAAGGGACAGTTCCTGCTTGATCCCTGACTACCTGTCTGCATCCACAATAACTAGATAAAGAAATATGGAGCCACCATATCTCTGTTTAACCCTTCTGTTAAGTGATAACTTTATCTTAGAACTTAGAAGTTTGTCTTTGAAAGATTTTGTAATCATTTCTTCACATAGATACAGTCAATTAAGGAATCTATAGAAGCCTTTTGGGAGATTTTTAAACTAAAACGAACTACCTGTTTTATGTAAACCTGTTACCCCTGGCAACCTATCTTTGTACCTATAAATACCCATGCGAAACTTTACTCTGGGCCTCACAGTTCACAGAAATACTGTGGGGTCTACCGAGCCCCATCTTTATAAATCTATATCTATAAAATTGTATCTTCATCTCTGTGTATTCTTTTATTTCTATATTCTATTATTTTTTATTTTCTATTATTTCCTTATCCTTTGCGACGACCCCTGCCTAGGGGACCCAATTTTTGCTGGGAGAGTAGCTAACTCCCACAGAACATTGAGTTTACATTGTTTGCCAGGAACTGGCTGTACATTTTGAAAATGACACTTATGTTCAGAACATACAAAGAATTCCTACAACTCAACAATAAAAAGACAAACTACCCTACTTAAAAATAGACAAAGACGTGAAGGAACACTTCAGGGGTGGAGAGTGGATAAAAGCAACCCCAGAGTAAATGCTAGTTAGTGGGCTTTTCCATTAGTATGCAGTGGAGATGATCTTATTTTGAAATAGAGGAATGGCAGTGAAACAAGAGAGATGCAGATTGACTCTCGATATACTTGACAAGTAAAATTCATAGAACATGGTGTGAATTGAATAGAAGGAACGTGAAAAAGAGGCCACAAAGGTGTTTCTTGCCTGCCCAACAGGACAGATGGTGGTACCTTCCACTGAGAGAAGAAATGGTGCTAGGGGACCAGATTTGGCAGTTTTTGAGATAAATGTAGAAAGAGCATATCATGATGACTGGGCCAGAGTGGGCACTCAATGAATGGAAGCTACTATGGAATGGTGCAAAGCTAATTAACTCAGGTGTGCATCAGACCTTTAAATTTAATTTCAGCCACTGTTTGAAAATAAAGTTTTTTTAAAAAGCAAAATAACCTATTTTATCACATATTTGTAGAATGATTGGTGAAGATATAATTTTTGCAAGCAAAAGACAAATACATAAAGAACATTTCAAAAATAGTAAAGAAAATTACTGTGTTATTCTGTGTTATTTAGTTAAATTGAAACCAACACTTTCCTTCATCCAATAACTTCTACCTGCATTTAGAAACTAAAAGATCCTTCAACAAAGATCTACCAAAATTTAATTTTTGGCCAAAGCAATTAATTTGATCTATTATGCTACCAGGTTATTTAATTATTCACACTTCTTGATTGATTTTGTGAAGATGACTATAAACTAATAAATGCAAAGGGAGAATGTTAATTTACTTAGTATTTAATTTTTAAGTGAGAATTATTTTTCATGTGCATTTTATATTTTTTGCTAAAGAAAAAATTATTCAAAAAATAGTTCAAACTCACATACGTTTTTCCAAAGCATAAAGCTATATAAATTATTTTATGGATCAAATTTAAAGAAAATCAGAAAGTTTTCCCTGTATTGACCTTATTACTTTTATCATAACTTCTCATATAAGGTGCCACTACCTCTGATGCACTTTACCGATCCCTCAATGTTTTTTAAATTTAAGATTGAAAGATCATACTTCAGTTCACTAAGAGGGTGTCTTCGTAACACATTGTTGTTATATAGTCAATATAAAACAGAAGAGACAAAAAGAATAATTTGTGCCAAGCAAACTATTCACACTGGGACATTTATTATCTTAGATTATTAGCATTGATCAGAACTATGAAAGTCAATTAGATCTATGTAACCCATCCTCATGTTTTCATTAAAAAGTTCTACACCAAATAACTTTGTCTTGTATAAATATATTTTTACCTTAGGTTTTAAGTCATTCCCTTTGGCAGTCATAAAATTAAGTGTCAAATTGGTTTTCATTCAGATACAGTAAAGAATGGAATAACAGATCAATAAATCTGCATCAAATAATAACAAAATTTAGTGTTGCTGCTCATAGTTGGCAATATTAGGTTAATGGGGCATGATGTGGATAAATTAATCAGATTTGGAAACACATTTGTTCTTCAGAGTCTCAATTTATAAATTATAGAATTGAACTATCTAAAATGTCCAACATGTATTGTTCATGTGGGACTATTAATAACAGTTGTATTTAACAAAAGGCATTAGGTGGACTGTGAATACTAACCAGGACTCCAATAATAGTAATACAGTCAAAAGTTACTTAATCTTAAAAAAAAAAGTTACTTAATCTTATTATTGTCACACTCTCATTTTAATAAGAACTGACAGCATTAATAAAGATCCATTTATGAAGAGAATGAGTTTTATGTTGTCATTTTTCCCCACTGGTGGTATACTTTGATAATAATCGCAGCTTTCAGGGACCTAATAGTCATTAGTGTTTGATCATCATCTCTTTTTTTTTTATTACAGATCAAAAATGTTAATCTACACATCATAGAATGCAGAGAATATAAAATCAAGTAATCTTAAAGCTGGAAGGATGAATTTCTAAGTAAAACTTCATTTTATAGTTGAAAAATGAGGAAATGATTATATTCAAACTCTTCTGAGCCTCTCGGAGGTAAATAAAGTAAGGTTTATAAAACAGTTATATATATTGCTTGTTGCAACATATTCTACCTTCAAGGGCATTAATGAATCCTTTTACTCCTCCTGATGTTACACAACACTTTTGAGTTACATAAGGTAAAGGAATAGTACTTTCTTCAGAATAATAAAGTTTGCTTGCTCTTTGTCTCCACAATAGATTATTCAATGCCTCTTTTTCAGCAATTTGAATCAAGATTACTAAATCTAGTGGTAGATGAGATTTTCACAATTTGGATTTTCTAACCCCAGAATTCAAAATAAATCTACCTCTCACCTTGGTTTCATAAATCCAAGTCCAGCTCTTGATCAATGAGGAAGATATTTAATTAAAATAGAAACAAGGGCTCAAAGGCCTTGACTGTGAGAAAATACTCTAGATTAAATTATCTTTTGAGATTAATGGAAAAGATAAGGATGCCTCATGCAATGGGCAGAAACAGTTGAGGGCTTTGAGTGGGATCGCTGATCCGAGAAAAAGTTGATCTTCATGCTCCATCAACACAAACTGTCAACCTCTGAAACACTGTCATGCCTCCCTCAAGGGAACCAATCAGCACACTGTCATTGGACTAATAATATAGGAATGTTACTGCTGATATATGCCAGGGAAGATGGAAATTTGAAGGAGAAAATGAAGACATATGTATCATCATTATACAAACTAATTTCTCCTGAATTCCAACCATGGGGAAAAGTAGGTCCCTGTGGTTTATATACATATTCTGAGTCAGATTGTGTGCTTGAAGGATATTTCTTTGTGTGAAAATGTTGGCTTCTCTGTCAATAAGACTTAGAAGATGAAGAAGAGCTTTTTAAATAACAGGCCATCAGAATTAAAAAATGAAAGTTAAAGGGATACTGTAATTTTCTACTCCTGGCCAACAGCTCTTTCAAATACCTCAATATATGGTATGGTGTTTGTTTGTGTGTGTGTTTGTGTATACTTATATATGTATATTTACATATACATAAGTGTATATGCATATTTATATAGTTATGTATATAGATATAAATCTTTAACATAGTCCAAATTAAGGGGAAATTATATCAAAATATCGTGGGAAATTATCATTGCAGCATGACTTTACTTGAATCATAGAGAAAAGAGAAGATTTCACATCTGGATTATTTTTTAAGCGGCAATCAACATCAAAAACTCTTATAGATAAGTCTTTTTTCTCTGTAGAGTAACATGTTCTCTTAAAAAGTTGAAAATTAACCTTAACAAAGTTACATAGATAAGTTTTAACTTACTTTTCTTTTTATCAAGCAGAATTACTTGGTAATCACTTCATTCTTTCATTCCCCACTTACTCCTCTTTTAAGTTATTTCACTCTCTTCTTGAGTCATGAACTTGCTGTGATTCTAGCTCCCAAGGTTGTCTATCTATCTGTTTATCTATCTATCTGTTTATCTATTCATCTATCTGTGTTGATCGAATCTAAGAGTTAGAAACCAGTTCCTACCTCTATCACCAGTCATATGATCATAAGCAAAATACATTATAATTCTGAAACTCATTTTTCAAATATTTAAAATGTAGAATAATACTTTCACTGTTTATGCAAAAGAATACCAAAACTCACAATAAAACAGTATAAACTGAATTAAAACATTTATATATTAATCAAAGTTGTAGAAATAAATACATTAAGTTTTTTTTCGAGACAGGTTTTCATTCTGTTGCCCAGGCTGGAGTGTCGTGGCATGATCATAGCACACTACAACCTCAGACTCCTGGGTTTAAGTGATCCTCCTCACTTAGCCTCCCAAGTAGCTGGGACTACAGGCACATGTCATAATGCACGGCTAATGTTTTTTAAAACTTTTTGTAGAAACAGGGTCTTACTGTGTTGCCCAGACTGGTCTTGAACTCCTGGACTCAAGCAATCCTCCCAGCTTGGCCACCCAAAGTGGTGGGATTACAAATGTGAGGCCACCACGCCTGGCCAATATTCTAAGTCTTATGGTACTTTATTTATATACATTTTTTATATATTTAATAAATCTTTCCCATCATGCCTTTCATTTCAATTAATATAAAATTCTCAATAACAGGACCCCTTTATTTATAAATTGACCTATTTTTTCCTAGAATTTTTCTCTGCATTCTGCTTTTACTCCCTTTGCTATTTGAACTTTTCATATACACTTTATATTACCCTAGTTAGGATAAACTAACTGTGCTTTTGCTATTCTTATCTATTTAACAAAAGTAGAGCAAATTAATATTAATTAAATTCTCATCCGATTCTGCAGGACAGAGGGTCTTTTAAAAGAAAGTATTATAGTTGGCCTACATATTTCAAATTGTAAAATTTACTAAAGTTTATAGATGTATCAAAACACTTTTCTTTTCTTTCTTTTTCTTTAACCCCCATTACCCACAGCATACATGTCACTTTCATGACGGGGCCTTTTTGCAAGTCAAAGTGCATTCAGTTAAGGTCACCCATGTCATGGCCCTCTGCATGCCTGGTGCTACGCTTTGTGTTTCATTCTCATTATTTTTAACAAGAAGTCAGAATACTATTTGTCCATGGGGCCATACAAATGCCCCAGTACTTTAGGTACATCATATAGTTACTTTAGGCTTATCACACATTCTAAAGTAGAAAGAAATTTTAGGGCATTTCTATTTCTAAGACTCACCTAAGAACCTCTAGTGAGCCTGTCTTTTTGTCACTTGCTGACAATCTTTCAAAGAATGTCAAATGAAAACACATTTTAACAAAGCTAAAATTATACCAGTAGGTTTATTTGTTTTATTTGAATTTGTTCAGCAGCTTTCAAGACAAATCAGAAATTTCATGTGAGTTCATTAAGCTGCCCTAAGGGAGACATGAAAAAACTATTCCTTGGATAAAGCATGGTGTTTAAAAACAACACATTTGTCAGGATGGTAGAGATTTAAATTTGGCAAGGTCCCATTTTGATTTTACCTATTAATTTTTATTTTCCAAATAAACTCTTTTTCTTTGTTTAGGCTTTGATGTCCAATATGGTAACCACTAACCACATGCGGCTTTTAAATTTAAACTTAATTAAAAATTCATTTCTTTAGTAGCACTAGCCAAATTTCAAACACTCAATAGCCACATGTGGCTGTGGCTACTGTATTGGATATCACAGATTATAGAACTTCTATCTTTACAGAAAATGCTATTAGACATTGTTACTTTAGAGAAAGTATCCACTCTTCTACACAATTTACTATTTAAGCCTCACATTTTTATAAATAGTAAAATGTTTTAAAACATTCCTCAAAATCTTCTATGCAGGTATATCTCCTCTGCACTATACTTAGTGCTTATTCTTCCCAATTCTGCCCCTGTGATATTTATATCAACATCCTCATATAGTGATTTAAAAAATTAAAGGTCAGAAAGATTAAGCTGGAGGTAGTATATGTAGTAAGAGGTAAGCACAAAATTGCGATCCCTGTCTTTCTGACTCCTGCCTATGTTTTCCATTTCCCCAGATGAGGAGATGTCCTTGCAAGTACCTCACCTCTAAATGCTCATTTATAAATAATCTAACTATTCTCTTTTTGTCTTTACCTCATATACTCAAATACATCTGCATTTCATTTGAATTTTCACAAGAGATCTATAGCCTTTGGCTTTTGAATGAAATTATAAACAAATATGTCTTTACAATAGCTTGGCCACAGTTGAGCACTTTTCCCATATTATATGCCGTCCAGGACAAAAATCTTCAGATGATATATATCAGAATGCCTTATTTATGTGTTTTTTGTATACTTTAAACATTAGTCATTATGTTGATTATAGTCTGGCAATAAATAATCAGAAAATATTTACAAAAGTTTGAAAATTCCCTGGCCATGTGTATCTGAAATCTTCACATTTGTTCCTTTATATATTTTCCAAAATCACTCAAGTGCATTGTACTATTTCACATACCCATATCTCAATTTTCTATTACTCTATATTCCATATAGATAATTTAAAAGAATCATTCATTTACTTGATAAAAGTGGTCCCTCTGCACATATTTCAAAGAATATCAAATATTCCATCTATTCTTCCCTCTGGCTTCCCCATTTCAAGACCCAAATCAAGCCAGAATAATTTTTTTTCAAATTAAATGATTCTTTATGGTTAAAAGGCTTACTTACTCTTCACAGCAAATGAATACTCTGTTTTCAAGCAATTGGTACAAAATGAAAATATTTAACATTAAGAGGACAGTAACTAAAATTTAATCTCACTTTGATGATTCAGAATATGTTTAAAGATCTTGCCTTTATGTCAAATCATAATGAAAAAATATTTATCATTAATCTGTATATGTTAAGAAATGCTAGTGATAAATAGTTCTAGTCACCCCTCAAATAAATTTATTTGGTATCTTTTCAAGTGGCAAGGTAAAGCTTTCTACTTAAAATAATCACTAAAAAAATTGAGAGTTGGGTTTGTTGATTCATTCTTAATGTTTAGGTCAAGTCTGTGGCAGAGTCATAACTAGCCAGATTAAAAGAGATATTTATCAAGCTACTGATGAGTAAGTAGCAAGGATTAGTTCCTTGTTTGACCTCCATAATAGATTAAGGGAAACACAACTGTTTGAAAATAAATATAAATACAAGGAAGGTTCATAAACCCCATGCAATTACAAAAATTGTACTGACGAATTTACTCCACTATGCTTTACTTAAACTTTGTAAAATTGGCCTAACGGTTTACTCAAAATTTGAAGTACACTAAGATTTTTCTTCTCTTTAAAAAATATGAGATAATGTCATTCACAGAGTGTTTTAAAAACGCACCTTAATTAGATGGTAGTTTTGAACTCCGTTTATTCCTATGTCAGGATCAACGGCCGCTGGAAGAGCAAATCGAGAGTTTATAGCCGAGTTCTCTGGAATTGAAATGTTGATAACCGTTGTCGGGAATAATGGTGCATTATCATTTATGTCTTCTATCAGAAAACGTATCTTAATCAGTCTAAATATTTCATCTGGCAAAATGGCAACCTCGACTTCATAAAAGCATTGGCCATCCATCAAGATACCGGCACATAATTTCTCACGATCAATGCGAGCTCCAGTAGTGAAGATCTCACCAGTATCCTCTTCAATTCGAATCAGTGGCACTTCCCCGGTCTTGTACACTAGCTTAAACTTCATGGGCGACGTTAAGGACTTGTCTGGAATCAACGACAAATTGAGGTCTTTCAATAAGTCGCCTATCAGGACGTTTTCTGGCATTTCTTCTCGGATGGTGTAGTTCTTCTCCTGGGCGCCAGACTGGAACACGACGCATGCTAACAGGACCGCAAATATATACGTCCCGGACAACAAGTCCATACCAATTATGATTACGAAGGTTCTACTGTGTCACCCCACAGAAATCTGTCAAAGAGAAAATAAGAAAGAAGAAAAGAAAAAGAAGAAAAGAAGAGAGAGAGAGAGAGAGAAGAGGAAGAAGAAATTATTAAGAAGTCAACCGTAAACATACATGTTAACTAAATATTCAGTTTTAAATTAAAATCATTAAATGAACTATAGCATAATTGGCACTGTTAAATAAATTAATAAATTTGTTTTGAATCAAATATTATGCATTTTTACATTAATATGAAAGATAAAATAAGATATCAACAGTAATTAAAAGAGACACTATTTATAAAAGTGTCCAGCATTGATAAAATGTATGAAAGATAATATTTAATATACCAAGATAGTTAAAGGTAATACAAGTAATTAAAACTATTTAATTCACAAAGGATCTGAGTGGACATTTCTCCGAAGAAGATATACAAATGGCCAATAAGCACATGAAAAGATGTTCAACATCATTAGTTATCAGGGAAATGAAAATCAAAATAGCGTGAGTGTTATAATATTGCATGAGTTATAATATTGTGTTATATCCTGGAAATTTGCTAAAAGAATAAATTTTAGGTCCTCTTACCACACACACACAAACACACACACACACACAAACATACATACATACATACAGGTAACTATGGCTAATTGAGTGAATGGATATGTTAATTTGCTTGTAGTAATCATTTCACTATGCATATTTTTATCAAAACATCATGTTGTACACCTTAAATATAGACAATAAAAAGACACAGGTATAAGAAAGAAAAAGTAATGAAAAATAAATAAAACTATTTAATTCAATAGTTAAGGAAAAGTAAAGGTATATTTGTTACCAATTGCAAATATAATCATTATTCTTTGTTATAATATGGGTTTCAATTGTAATTATTCTATTGACAATGAATATTTTATACAATCTTTTATATTTTCAGTTCTGGGCATTAAAGTGCAAAAAATAATCTGGACAAAAAAGAAGACAAAGAATCATGACAACTAAGGGACTCAGGAAGTTTGATTTGAAGAAGAAAAGTCTTTTGGGAGAGGAAAGGGGTGGATGTGATAAATGCCTAAATGTGGAAAGAACTATCATGTGGAAAGGGGATTACAGTTTTCTTTCTTTGGATCAGAAAAACAAGAATAGTTATAAATTATAGGGAGACAACTTTCATGTCAACATAAACAACTGCTTATTAAAGCATTCTGAAAAAAAAAAGGTTTTCAGGAGATAGTGAGTTCCATAACTTTGGAGATACTGATATAGTATTTGGACCACCAGTTGACATTTACATATTTGGTTTACATATAGTTTGGTAAATTATTTCCAAACATTCAATGGAGAAGTTGGACTAGAAGGCATCCCAACTCTGAGAATTTGTTTAGAGATTGCAGAAGGTAGCCCATATGAAAATGGATTTTCACATTTATAAGCAGCTATAGGAATTACCTAACTCTAAAGAACAACTAAATTAGAGTTTAAAAATAAGAAAGGCATTTGAAACCACTTTGCCACGTTAAAAAATGAATCAAAAAACAATCTCCCTGGCTACCTTCCACCCCCTTTTGTATTATTTTTCATTCACTGAAATCTTACAAAGTACTTCAGTTCTCTAGTTCTGATAAAATTCAATAAGAAATTGTGATTTCCATATAATCTGCAAAATTTTTTCTTCAGTTTCCTTTCTTAATTCTCAATTTGATTTGTTTGATATAGTCTCAATTTGCTACATTAAATATATTTTAATCTCTAAATCAATCTAGTATCTAGTATCAAAACATTCTAATGTGCTTCTTGATATTATTTGTAGGTAATATGAAACATAAAATGAAATTTGTATCACACTGCACTAAACTCTATTAGATCTTATATATTTTACAATTAAATAGGGGTTAATGTAGCTATCAAGGCATTTAGCAGTTTTAAAAGATTGGAGGACAGATGGTTATTTAAAATTTCATTACAGAAAAGTATTAATGCATGTAGGTATTTAATTAATGAAGTTGTCAATATTTATTGGTAATCAATAACATTAACAAAGTTTTAGTAATGGTTCTGAAAACAAGAGGACTTAGGACATGATATAAATAACTTGTTGGATATTGTGCTCTGATTATTCCAGACAATGTATTATATGAAGCAATTGTCCCACTGCATAGCTGTATGTCTGAATTTTTTAAAATATGCATATGCAGATGTTGGAAGATGCAAAATGGGGAAAATGATATCTTCCAATCTGCAATCAGTAATAAAACAAATGCACTTGTTGCAACAATTGAGATGATTTAGGTTATGAATACAACCAATAGGTGAATTGTCTAAACTTTAAACATCTCATTTTATAAGTTCTGATCACAAAATAAAAATATATATTATGGGTCCAACCACCTTCCTCTGTTGCGTAGTTGGTGGAATTTATAAAATATATTAAGTATAACAATAAGTAATGCTAATGCTGAAGACATAATATAGAAAAATTACTATATTATGTTAGTAAATAATATAAGAAGATTATTGTATGTGGTATTGTATTTTTAGCATCATTTGCTTAATGATGAACATGAGGATTACATAATATAGAAACCTGCTCAAGATTCAATCTCGTGAATTATTGGCCTTATGCTCTGTTTAGAATGTAAGATTAAAAATACCCCATTGATACTATGGGCTAATATGCACATATATATGTGTGTCCAATATACTGTAATCTAGGACATCTAAGAAAATTTGAGTGTCTGTGTGTGTGATTTTTTAAATACCATGCAAACATAAGCAAAAATAAAAATGGGGCAGTGACAATTGGAATTAAAACTGCTATTCTATTCTTATCTCACCCTTAGATATTACACATTATTACAGCTGGCAGAACTACAAACGTTTTTAAAAACATTGCATACATGTTGTAATATCTCTACAACAGAGAAAGAATTAAGAAAGTGATCTGATTCTGAGAAGTCTCCCTCTCCCAATCCATTCTGAATCTGTTCTACTCTACCTTTACTACTATCATCATATAAAACATTTCAAAATGTTTCATGACTTGAAATTCTTTCAGAGGTTTTAAAAGCCAGGAAAAAACATTGGGGAAAAAAATATCATTTCTAAACCATAAGTGAATATACATATTGCCGACCTAGAAGGGGTATTTACCCTCTAGTTACTTAATTAGTTTCAACGTCTGTTCAATATATATTCATTCGACAAATATCTATTAAGCCATTTTTATATGCCAAGCACTGTTCTAGACACCAAGAGTAGTTCAGTGAACAAAACAGACAAAAATCCCTTCCCTCATAGAGTTTATATTTGATAATATTAATATTCCAGTGTGTCTTAAATTCAGTGTTCAACCACTGTTTATGGAACTCAACCCTAACTCTACCAGGATATGAATATGCATGTTTAAATAATCTCAATCATCAGATTTTGATTTCAATCCTTACATTTACCACTTGAAATTTATTCTCTTTAAAATTAAAAGAGTTTTCCTTGAAAATGCTTAGTTTAATTCCTTGAGACCAGTACAGAAATGTAGCTATTAATACTAAATATGGACAGAAATAGTCGCCGATTAGTTTTACAGAAGCATTGTAAATTTAACCCAGATATTCAAGGAAAATTTGCTTATATGCTTATCTTTATTTTGTTCTAATTTTTTGTCTCTAATGAAATAATGATAAGATAATCTTAAAGTTCTTTACCCTTCCCCTACAACCCACTCCTACTGCAGAGTAGGATTAGTTTGGAAATTCATAGGGGAAGCACAATGAAAGCAGATACAGAGAATAAAACTTTTCTACATGTTCCAGTATTTCCCATACTATTTAAGTGATGCCCTTTATTGGCAATACATAGTGGTCGGGTAGGCAATAGTTGTATTTAGAGAGACAGAATTATGACAATCAGAGAACGTAGAAACAAAATAAGCACCTTTGAAAATGTAAATATTTGAAAATCCAAAATGCAAATTCATTTTATAAAGACTTATTTTATAGCCTCTGAGCAATTTAGTTCTAAAAAGGTAAGTAGGTAAGGGACTGGGCCTCTAATATATGCGATTCTAGAAATTTCAAACCACAAAAGTGATGTTCAAACAATTTGTCAGAAGAATTCCAAGGCATAATTTCCTTTATATTCTTGTTACATCTTCCTTCATTATAGTGCTTGTTTCATTTGTGACATATTTAAATTAATTCTACGTGAATGACTGGTTTACATACTACAGTAAATTGTTAAAATTGTACAAATTTAGGTATTACATGAAAATAAGAAATATCTACATGCTGTCATTATCCTAACGTCACTTGGCTCCCATTATTATAATTATTTTAATGTCTCATGAAATCAAAAATACACCATTCAACAAACATGATGTATTGTGTAGTAACTTCAATGCTCTTGTTCACAAGCACAAGCAAAGTTTCTTTCACAGCCTGGGTAAAAAACAAGAAAGTTCTCGAGGTTGACAAGAACCTAGGACACTGCGAGAAAAGTACCCACATTGGAAGAAAGATAAACTAGAGAAAATGATGAACCCAGCACTTTCAAAGGGACTGACCAGAGCAAGCAGAGGAGAGCAGGTGGACTGACTGCTCAATTTGCCATAACTATTTCTGGTGTATTCTGAAACTTGAGATGTCAACATGAAAGATTTAATAAAGTACTTTCATTATGTAAAACTGGAATTTGCATTACGTTTTATTCCACAAAGGGCTCATTTATTGTACTCCTTTTTGTATATGTTTAATTTTCACATTTAGGTCTAAACTTCTCTGAGAAGTGGATTCCATCAATGCTGTTTCCTTTTCTAAAATTTTTATCATTTTGTTAAATCATTCTAACACTCAAATAATATTGAAGTGTTCTCTAACAGAACTTGAAAATCTGTTAATAATCAATGAGACAAATTGCGAAGATTGCTTTTTTATATTAATTTTTCTGCATTTTTGATATGTGACTTTAGGAAGCATTTGAAATATGACTTTATAGATTAATCAAACATTCTTTCATCACCTTGGGGTAAATGTAATCATGATTATTTCAGTGTCTAATAATTATTTTAATGTATTTTGTCAATAAGCACCAGATTATCAGAATAAATAAATCCCAGAGTCACCAAAGTTCAAAGGATAATTTCCATTTGGTGCAGCATTTTAGTTACTTTAGACGGTTTCAAATCAGTTATTTCATTTAATCTTTATAGCAATTATGTGACACATATGAATATCTGTAGGCATTATTTTATATATTAAATATTTGTATCAAATAGGAATTAATTTCACACTTTATAAATCCTCTAGATCATCATGTTTTAAAAAGGTGGCCAAAGGTCCCGCATGTGAAAGGAAAAGTGCTTGCAAAGTAAAGGAGAGAAAGAGACAGAAAGCGATGGACTTGGCATCCATTACTTAAGTGTGAAATGATGGGCATGCTATGGCATCATAAAATCAAAGAAATTGAGGGGTAGGGAGATGTGCTGTTTAATAGCAGAAGGTTGAGGCATGACAATTTTAGTCATTTGTTAACAAAATGTGGTTTCATGAAATATATCTGTATGTGTGTGTGTATATAGATATCTGGGATGAGTTTATGACTTCACTGGATATTTGTTGAATAGCCTATTTTGAGTTTTAGATATGAAAGAATAAGTTATAACTTCTATTCATTTCTATTCTCATGAATTAATAATACAGTACAGGTCTAACTAGAAAAAAACGGATGGTATCATATTTATCATACTAATGTTTAAGTTATTTAGGAAGACCAATTAATATCTTACAATTGATTTCTCAGCTCCTTAAACTTAAGTACTAATTGGAATATCTGCTCAAAGCATTTTATCAGATTATTCCCCTATATACATGACTTAGTTTTAATTTTTATTAGTGTTAAGCAACTAAGTTTTCAGAATTATGATGTAATAAAGTCAACAGTTAAAAGCAAATTAGATATATCACCAGAATTTTGGAAATGGTGGTTAAAAACAAAACTCCCAGCAGATAGTCTGAAAAACAAATCAAGGTAAGATGGTAAGATATCAGTTATCAGAAAGCGAAGTTTGAAGAGAGCAAAAATGGTCAACTAGAGACACAGCTTGTCAGATCGTCCTGGCAGAAAAGTAGAGTATTGGACTGAGGAGAGCAGAGAACAATTACTACATGGATGAGGACCAGGGGGAGAGACAGCAGAGGAGTCTGGGGACCCCATCAAGAGGATCAGGAAAGCTGAGAAAGAAGAGGATAGAAAAGTGAGATCGGTGGAATGAACCAAATCCAGAGAGGCCCGGATCCCAGTGAAAGGGTAAAAGGGGGCTCCCTTCCCCCAACCGGGTGTCTCAGGGCAGCAGGGAGAAACAGGGTGCTCATCCCACAGGGGAGTGTCACCAGGGATCAGAAAACCAGCATTCCTGCATCTGGATGCCTCCTCCTCTGCACCTCCTCCACCCCTGGGATGCCAAAATGTAATTTTGGCTCAAGCCAGCTTGTAGCCACAGTCCCTCCCTTCCCATAACAACCACAAAAGTGCTCCCTGCTTAAAGACTTATCTCCCTGCAAGGAGGGCGGGTTCGCTGCTGAACCTGCCTCAGAGAGGGTAGCCACAGTGGAGGTGGCTCGGACAGGTGGGCAGGACCTTATGACTCCCGCAAACACAAGAGCAGTGCAGGGAGACCACAGCCCCTCCCCCCACAATAGTGGCCACTAGAATACTCTGTGCTTGAAGAGCTGCTTGTCAGCGCAGGATGCCGCTCGAACTCCCATACCTCCACCCCCACCGGCAGGACAGCTGCAGTTTGCAATCTTCCTGCACACAGGCATTTGTCGTGTTCACCCTCTGGCAGCTCAGAAAGATGGCTGAATCTGATGCCCTCTGGTCAAGAGGGAGGGGCAGGGAGTCATAGGCAAGAGGTCACGGTTCCAGGCTCAGGAGGCAAGACAGCCCTTGTGGTCATACCCAGTAGGAGGGTATGGGGGGCTGAGGGGGGACTGTGCACTCCCTGCTGGAGAATCGCCATACTGGAGAAGGCTGCAACACTGGGTCTGAATTAGCATAGCCCTTGGTTCCCCTGGCAACTGAACGCCTCTGGTGTGAAGGCTGAACCTGCAGCAGCCCCTCTTACCACTCTCATCAATAGGGATCCAAGAGACTCATGAGCCACCACTGCTCCCCTGGTGGGAGCATGCCCCTTGCAGGGACCTTTGTGGATAGAGAGGCCTACCTCCATCACCTTGGGGTCTAGTGGTAGAAAAGGGGTGCATGATTGGAGATAAGCCTACCTGCCAGTGTAACGTGGATATGCATGCCAGAGAGTCAGACACATGAACTGTGGGGTGGCTCAAGAGCCAGTCTTGAGCAGAGAGGGAATGCACATGGACCAATTGGAGGGCAGAGTGCTGTGGAGCTCCAGGAAAAAAATGGGGAGGATGCATGCCCCACTCCACAGAGAAACTGAGCTAGTGGACAAGGAAGGAGAAAGCCTGGCTAGGAGCCTTAGCAATCACGTGATTAGGCCCCTCTTATCATGAATAACTCTCCTGGCTTGGAGACATAGCCCTGCATTCCATATCAGCAGATGCTCTAGCAGCCTGATAAGCAACTTCTGAGCCCTGCTGAGGCTTAGCAAACCTCCTCACTGAGGCTCTCACATTCCAGCCACAATCTATCTTGCTCTGCCCCCGTCTCAGGGGGACTAGGGACCAAGCAACTCCCTGGGAGCTACAGGGCCCCTCCTAAAGTGTGGGACATTCATATACCCCACCTGGGGGACCAGAGCCTACCATGGACACAGAAGATTACCTTGGCAAGTGGCTCCTCCACACAAACTACAATCAACGACAGTGGGAACAATCCCATAGCTAAACATACTGCCTTTCAGTTCAAGCAATTAGGAAGCAATGGATTTGTACCCTCAAGTACAATCCACCAGATTGGAGATTCAGCTAGGGGACTAAACTCACTATACTCTATTGAGAAGAGGTAAAGACAACAGGTCAGAGCTAACCTTAGAGGTTCATCAAACCTGCTAAAACACCCCAAAGGCAACCGAGAACCAGCACTCCTCTCCCTGGCACAATCAGGGATCAATCTTTGGGGACTAAGAGACAGGACCATAAGCCAGCCCTAACACACCAATCTCTCAATCAAGAGGTCAGATGAGAAAGAATTAGTGAAAAAACTCCAGAGACATGAAAAATCAGAGTAAAAGGATACCTCCAAAAGAAATCAATAATTCCTCATCAATGGATACAAACGTACATGAAATGGTTAAAATGACAGATGATGAATTTCGAATATGGATAGTAAGAAAGCTCAATAAAATACAAAATAAAATAGAAACCCGACACAAAGAAGCCAAAAAAAAAAAAAATGGAGAAAACGAATGAAAAAATTCTCTAAAAAATTTCAAGTGTTAAAGAAAAACCAAATAGAAATTCTAGAAATGAAAAATTTATTCAAGGAATTAAAAACAGTGAAAAGCCTTAATAGTAGGCTAGATCAGGCAAAAGAATGAACCACAGAGCTTGAAGATAACACCCATGAGCTACACAAATCAGTCGAGGAGAGAGAACAGAGAAATAAGAGGAATGAAGAATGCCTACAAGAAATGTGAGATTATGTAAAAAGACCTAATATAAGAATCATAGGCATCCATAAAGGTGAGGAAAAAAATACACAAGGGTTGGATAATTTATTCAAGGTAATAATTGAGGAAAATTTCCCTGGCCTAGCTAGAAATCTAGATATACAGGTATAAGAAGCACACAGGACTCCCAGGAAATTAGTTGACAAAAGGCAATCAACATGTCACATAGTCATTAGAATAGCCAAAGTAAACATGAAAGACAGTCTCTTATAAGCAGTGAGGTGAAAACAGCAGATAATCTACAAAGGAAAACCTATTAGACTAATTGTGCACTTCCCAGCTGAAACCTTACAAGCCAGAAAGGACTGCAGACCCATATCAGTCTTCTAAAATAGAATAATGGCCAGCCTAGAATTCTGTATCCAGCAAAACTAAACTTCTTATATGAGGGAGAAATAAAGACTTTTCCAGGGAAGCAATCGCTGAGGTAATTTGTGAAGACCAGACGTGCCCTGCAGGAAGTACTTGGACCTGCATTATACCCTGAGCAGCACAATAGAAACTCGCAAGTGTAAAATCATCCAAAAGCTAAAGTTCGAAACCCAGATAACACAATGGCTCAAAAGGTGAAACAAAGCAATTAGTGTCTACCCAACATGATAAATAGAAATCCACCCCACGTGTCAATTTTCTCAATAAATATGAATGGCTTGAACTTCCCAGTGAGGAGATATAGGCTGGCTTAATGGATAAAAAAGTGCAAGCCAAATGTCTCCTGTCAGCAGGAAATGCATCTAACTCACAAGGACTCATTCAGACTCAAGGTAAAGGGATGAAAAACAATATTCCAGGCAAATGGAAATCAAAAGATAGCTGGTATAGCTAGTCTCATATCAGGTAACATAGACTTTAAATCAACAAAAGTAAAGAAAGACAAAGATGGTCACTATATAACGGTGAAGGGAACAATTTAACAAGAAGACTTAAAGTCCTAAATGTTTATGCACCTAACCACAGGAGCCTAGATTCATAAAGCAAATTCTACTTGATCTAAACAAAATGATAAAACAGCAACACCATAATGGCTGGGCACTTCAACACCCACTGACAGAATTGGGACATATCCTCCAAACAGAAAATAAGCAAAGAAACAATGGACTTAAACAGAACTCTAGACCAAATGGGCCTAATAGACATTTACAGAACATTCTATGTCAAAAATAATGAACATACATTCTTCTCATTAGCTCATGGAACTTTCTCTAAAATTGGTCACATCCTAGACTACACAACAGGTCTCTAAAAATTTACAGAAATAGAAATTATACCATATATCTTCTCATACCACAGTGGAATAAAATTAGAAATCAATTCTAACAGAAATACTCATTTCTACACAAAGCTATGGAAAGTAAACAACCTACTTGAGAGCTTTCATGCTGGGATGCATCAGGCTCAGCCCGGAGAGGCCTCGGGCAGCTGCTATGGCAGGCTCTGGGTGGGACAACAAAAGCCATGTCCTCTATGTGTCTCACCTGCATCTGTGGGACTCTTGTGCCCAAGAAGCAGTCTGCAGCCTGTCCAACTGAGTCCTCCCTCCAGGCCCTAGCTGCTTTCTGCCTGCCTAGACTTGACTCCATCCTCCAGGTCAGGTTAAACCCAGAGACTGCTGCTGCCAGTAAGCTGGGAGCTTCCTGCATATAGTGAACCAGGCTCCCAGCCACCCCTCCTCCCCACCAGGTGCCTCTTGCCCCACAGACCCAAGCCAATCAACAGGCATAATATTGCTTTTCAAACATCCGGGCAACTTAGTCCTCCCCAGGAGTCTTCAACTCCCCAGGTTCTATCTTGCGCATGCCCACACAGACATTTCTCAACTACGATCCAGACTGCAGGAGCCACAGGGTCCAGTGAGTCCTGGGGAGTTCTGTGTGACTCCAGAGCCCAGTCATTCTGGGCAGACTGCCTCCTGGAGAGAGGGTCATAGAAGACCTGATTGCTGACTTTCCTCCACCTAGTCTCTTTTTCTCCCCTGCCCCTACCACACTCAGGGCTGCAGAGAGAGACAATTGAGCTGCCACATGGAGACTTCTACAGGGAGGGGGGTTCAGACCTCTCCTTTTGGGGTCCTGAAGTGGCCTGAGGGGTGCTTGGACTGGGAGCTCACTGCCCACCAGCTGTGCCTGCTACTGCTTGCCTGACAGCCCCATTAGAGCAAGACAGGCTCCGAGGTGGAGGGCCATTGAACCGCAATGGGCACCCCAGCATCCTGATCACTGACATGGTCAGAGATTAATCTCTGGGGCCTGGAGATAGGCATACAGACAACATCCCATATATCTAGGCCTCAAGTGCAATACTCAGGAGCACAGAGAGGATATTCGTAATCTAGTCTTGGGAGGTGTGGATGCCCATAGGGACAGATCCAGGGGGAGAGTACAGGGTGGGGACTAGCTGCGTATGCTACTGGGCCACCCCTCCTCCCATAGGAAGGCCTTGCATACAGGTCAGGACAGGATCCTCAGCAGGGAACCTCCCTGTCTACATCACAGAAGTAGGAGTACTTGGCTGGCGTGAGGTCCTGCCGACTGGCAGAGGCCTAGGAGAAATCAAGGAATAGGGGAGGGTTGAAAGGAGCAAGACCTCCTCTAGACTGCCAGACTGTGGGTCTCAGACAGCCCCACCTCCACATGCAGACTTTCTGATTGAATGGGGCCACTTAAGCCCCTCTTCAGCAGCTTTGCCCAGAGGTAGAAAATGGACTTTTGACCCTTGCACATACATTGCCAGCATTTGTGGAGCTTGAGGGCAGGCTCACCCAACCTAATACCACCCAGGCTCACTCCCCCACCCACCTATGCTGTGGAGGAGAATATAAAACTCACCTAAAAGTTCCAGGGCCCCACCCATCAACTGGGGCATTAGAGTGCTTCTCCTGAGGAACTAGAACCTATCACAGGATCCAAAAACAGCCGTGCAGCTTGTTCCCTCCAGCAAACACCATCTACTGACAGGGAGGCCAATTTTCATGCCCTTTAAACATTTACTCACTCAATCATAGAGGCTGTGGTTGATTCACACTCACAAGCACTATCTACTGACTTAGAGATTAAACTAGACATGCCATTAAACAAACAGAAGAAAATCCAAAACTAAGACGTAACAGCTGCTCCAGATAAGAAGGAATCAGTGAAAGAACTCTGGCGGTATGATGAATCAGAGTGAAAGGTCACCCCAGAAGACAAGAGCAGCTCCCTAGCAATGAATGCCAACCAAAAGCACAATATTGAAATGACAGATGAAGAATTTTGAGCATGTATTGTAAGGAAGGTTAATGAAATACAAGATAAAACAGAAATCCAAACAAAGAAAGCACAAAAACAATGCAGGAAATGAATGAAAAATTCACTAAAGAAATTGAATTATTAAAGAAAAATCAAACAGAACTACTGGAAATGAAAAATTCATTCAAGGAAATACAAAACCCAGTGGAAAGCCTTGAGAACAGGTTAGATCAGGCAGAAGGAAGAATCTCAGAGCTTGAAGACAACAATTTTCAATTTAAAAAGTCAGTGACAGACATAGAGCAGAGAAATAAGAGAAAAGAGGAAAGCCTACAGGATATATCAAACTAAGTAAAGAGGACTAACATAAGAATCATAGGCATCCCTGAGAGTAAAGAAGAAAACACACAAGGGTTGGATAATTTATTTGAGGGAAAAATTGAGGAAAATTTCCCTGGCCTTGCTAGAAATCTGGATATATACATACAAGGAGCTCAAAGGACTCCTGGGAGATAAATCACAAAGAGACAAACATCACAACACATAGTCATCAGGCTGGCCAAAATAAACATGAAAGAGATTCTCCTATGAGCCCTAAGATGAAAGTAGTAGATAACTTACAAAGGAAAACCTATCAGACTAATTGCAGGCTTCTCAACTGAGACAGTGCAAGCCAGAAGGGATTGGGTTCCCATTCTTAGTCTTCTCAAACAGACTAATGCCAAGTCTAATATTCTGTATCCTGCAAAACTAAGTTTCATATATGAAGGTGAAATAAAGTCTTTCTCAGAAGTAAACACTGAGGAAATCTGTCACCACATCTCCCCTGCTGGATGTACTCATATCTGCATTATTCATAGACTAACACAATAAACACTAACCAGTGTAAAATCACCCAAAAGCTAAAGATCAAAGGCCAGATACCAATGGATCAAGAAATAAAAAAAAGGCAACAAAGTTCAATTCAACAGGATAAACAGAAATCTACCCCACTGATCAATTATTTCAATAAATGTGAGTGGCTTGAATTGCCCACTGAAGAGACATAGGCTGGCTGAGTGAATAAATATACAGAAACTAAGTATCTGCTGTCTCCAGGAAACACATCTAAACCCACCAGGACTCATTCAGACTCAAGGTAAAAGGATGGAAATAATATTCCATGCTAAGGGAAAACAAAAGAAAGCTGGAGTAGCAGTACTCATATCAGATAACGTAGGCTTCAAATCAACAAAAGTAATGAAAGACAAAGATGGTCATTATATAAAGGTAAAGGGAATAATTCAATAAGAAGACATACAAATTGTAAATATTTGCACACCTTACACAGGTGTGCCTGGATTCATAAAGCAAATCCTACTTGATCTAAAAAAAATAATAAATAGCATATCTGTAATAGCTGGTGACTTCAACACCCCTCTGACAGAACAGGACAAATTCTACAAACAGAAAATAAACAAAGAAACAATGCATTTAAACAGAACTCTAGAACAAATGGGCCAACAGACATTTACAAAACATTTTATCCAAAAACCACTGAATATATACATTCTTCTCATCAGCTCATGGGACATAATCTAAGACTGACCACATAGTAGGCCCCAAAACATGTCTCAACAAGTTTAAAAAAATAGAAATTTATTCCATGCATCTTTTCAGACCATAGTGGAATAAAATTAGAAATCAACTCCAAAAGAAACACTCATCTATATACAAAGTCATGGAAACTAAACAACCTACTGCTGAATGATATTCATGTCAAAGAGGAAATTGTTAGAAATCAAAACATTCTTTGAACTTAATGATAAAGGGGATTCAAGATATCAAAATCTGTGGGACACAGCAAAAGCAGTCCTGAGAGGAAAACTCACAGCCATAAATGCCCACATCCAAAAGACAGATCAATAATCAACAATCTAATGAATCAAGTGAAAGAACTGGAAAAGGAAGAGCAAACCAACTACAAACCCAGGGAAGAAAAGAAATAACCACGATAGAAGCACAACTAAATGAAATTGATAACAAAACAATTACATGAAAGATGAATCAACCAAAAACTTGGTTCTTTGAGAAGATAAACAAAATTGATGTGCCTCTTGCTAGATTAACCAAAAGCAGAAAAGAAAGGAATCTAATAAGCTTAATCAGGAAGGAAAAAGGAGCAATTACAACTGATACCACGGAAATACAAAATATCATCTCTGAATACTATAAAATCTGTATGCACATAAACTTGAAAACGTGGAGGAAATGGACAAATTCTTAGAAACACAATCTCTCTAGACTCAATCAGAAAGAAATAGAATTCCTGACCTGACCAATATCAAGTACTGAAATTGAAGCAATAATAAAAAGCCTTCCTTAAAAAAAAAAATCCTGAACCAGATGATTCATACCTGAATACTACCAGACCTACAAAGAACTGGTGACCATCCTGCAGAAATTACTCCACAATAGAGAGAAGGAAGGAATCATTTCCAACAAATTTTATGAAGCCAACATCACCTTGATACAAAAGCCAGAAAAGGACTCAATAAAAAAGAAAACTACAGACAAATATCCCTTATGAATATAGATGCAAAAATTCTCAATAAAATTCTATCAAATTGAAATTAGCTGCTCATGAAAAAAATAATCCATCACAACCAAGTGGGTTTCACCCCAGAGATGCAGGGATGGTTCAACATACGCATATCCATAAATGTAATTCACCACATAAACAGAAGTAAAAACAAAGACCATATGATCCTCTGAATACATGCAGAAAAATCAGTCAACAAAATTCAGTACTCTTTTATGGAAAGAACACTTAACAAAATAGGCATGGATGGGTCTTACCTCATAGTAACATAAGCCATATATAACAGACCACATCATACTGAATGGGGGAAAATTGAAAGCATTCCTGCTTAGAAATGGAACCAGACAAAGTTGGCCTCTATCACCACTTCTGTTCAGCATAGTGGTGGAAGTCCTAGACAGAGCAATCAGAGAAGAGAAGGAAATTGAGGGCATCCATGTAGGTCAAACTATTGCACTTTGTTGACGATATGATCTTATGTCTAGAAAACTGCAAAGATTCTGCCAAGAGAAATCTGGAATTGATTAATAAGTTGAACAAATTCTCAGGTTACAAAATCAATGTATACAAATTACTAGCATTCATATACATCAACAACACACAAACTGAGAACCAAATCAAAGACTCGATACCTTTCACAATAGCAAGAAAGAAAATAAAATAACTAGGAACATATTTAACTAAGTAGGTGAAAGATGTCTATAGGGAGAACTGTGAAACACTGAGTAAGGAAATAGCAGAGGACATAAACAAATGGAACATCATACTACACCCAAGGAGCAGCAGAATCAACATTGTTAAATTGTCCATACTATCCAAAAAGATCTACAGATTCAATGCAATCCCTATTAAAATGCCAACATCATTTCTTGCACATCCAGAAAAAATAATTTTATGCTACATATAGAACCAGACAAGATCCCATATAGATAAAGCAACCTTAATCAAAAAGAACAGATTGGGAAGCATCAATTTATCAGACTTCAAGCTAGACTACAAGGCTATAGTAACCAAAATATCATGGTACTGGCAGAAAAACAGAGACATAGACAATGGAACAGAATTGAGAACCAAGATATAAATCCTCACTCATGTATCCATGTGATCTTTTACAAAGCAGACAAAAACATATATTGGGGAACAAAATCTCTAATCAATAAATGGTACTGTGAAAATTGGATAGCAACATGTGGAAGATTGAGACAGGATCCTCAGCTCTCACCTCTCAAAAAAATCAACTCACAATGGATAACAGGTTTAAACCTAAGGCATGAAACTATAAAAATTTCAGGAGAAAACATTAGAAAAACACTTGTAGATATTGATCTCAGCAACAAATTTATGAAGAAGACCGCAAAAGCAATCACAGCAACAATAAAAATAAATAAATGGGATCTGATCAAATTAAAAAGCTTCTGCACAGCCAAAGAAACTATCACTAGAGTGAACAGAAAACCTGTAGAATGGGAGAACATATTTGCTTGCTACACATCTGATAAAGGGCTGATAACAAGAACCTGTATAGAACTCAGGAAAATTAGCAAGAAAAAAATCAAAGAACCTCATGAAAAATTGTCAAAGAAAAAGAACAGAATCTTTTCAAAAGAAGACAGACTAATGGCCAACAAACATATGAAAAATCGCTCAACATCTCTAATCATCAGGGAAATGCAAATCAAAACCACAATGAGTATCACTTATCTCCAGTGAGAATGACCTTTATCAAAAAGTCCCCCAAAAATAAATGTTGGCATGGATGCGGAGAGATAGGAACACTCATACACTGCTGGTGGGACTGCAAACTAGTACAACCTCTGCAGAAAGTAATATGGACATACCTCAAAGAGCTACAAGTAGAACTACCATTTGATCCAGCAATCTCATTACTGGGCATCTTCCCCAAAGAACAAAAGACATTCCATAGAAAAAGACATCTGCACTAGAATGTTTATAGCAGCACAACTCACGATTCAAAGATGTGGAAACAACCTAAGTGTTCATCAATACATGACTGGATTAATAAAATGTGGTATATGAATACCATGGAGTTCTACTCAGCCACAAAAAACAATGGGGATCTAGCACGTCTTGTATTATCCTGGATAGAGCTGGAACCCATTCTACTAAGTGAAGTATCCCAAGAATGGAAAAACAAGCACCATATGTTCTCAC
Organism: Avahi laniger; assembly: GCA_963575035.1. Taxonomy (NCBI): domain Eukaryota; kingdom Metazoa; phylum Chordata; class Mammalia; order Primates; family Indriidae; genus Avahi; species Avahi laniger. Next base: position 2,140 of record CAUYSK010004918.1, on the reverse strand, counting down.
CATCAAGTTGGTATTAACTGATCAACACTTAAGTGCACATATAGTAATAACATTCATCAGGTGTCGGGAAGATGGGAGAGGGGAGAAGGAGACGGGTATATTCACACCTAATGGGTTCTGTGCACACTGTCTGGTAGATGGACATGCTTGAAGCTCTGACTAGGGTGGGGCAAAGGCAATATATGTAAACTAAACTTTTGTACCCGTATAATATGCTGAAATAAAAAAAAATTAAAAAAAGCTCAACATCTCCAATCATCAAGGAAATGCAAATCAAAACCACAGTGAGATATCACCTAACTCCAGTGAGAATGGCTTTTTCAAAGAGTCCCAAAACAACAGATGGTAGTGTGGATGTGTAGAGAAAGGTACATTTATACACTGTTGTTGGTACTGAAAATTATTACAACCTCTATGGAAATTAGTTTGGAGACACTTCAAAGGACAAAAAGTACACCTATCATTTGATCTACAATCCCACTACTAGGTATCTACCCAAAGGATAAAAAAGACATTTATAAAAAAGACACCTTCACTTGAAGGCTTATAGCAGCACAATTCACAATTGCAAAGATATGGAAACAACCCAAATGTCCATCAATCCATGAGTGAATTAATAAAATGTGGTATATGTATAACATGGAGCCTTCCTTAACCATAAAAAAATGGTAATCTAGCATCCTGTGTAACAACCTGTATGGAAGTAGAGATCATTCTTCTTAGTGAAGTATTGAGTATTGCTAGAATGGAAAAACAAACACCACATGCACTCAATATTAAATTAGAATTATTCAATCAACACTTATATGTACATATGTAAGTTAAACTCAAGGGAAATCATGTAGGTGGGACAGAAGGGGATGGGTAAATTCACACCTAACAGGTACAATGCATACTAACTGGGTGAAGGGCACACTTGTAACTTTTACTCAAACTGTACAAAAGCAAATTATATAAAGAAAATGTGTGTAGTCCCATAAAACTCTGAAATAAAAAATAAAAATTAAAAAAAATAAAGTGAATTTTATGTATCAGCCTTTTGTTCCAAGGAACTGGGAGACGACTTTCCTCTTTAATAGCTGCATTCATCCACCCAGAAAGACAATGAAGCTTTTCCTGGTAAGATGACTTTGAAGTGACATAATCCACAATCAGTAGCTACACATTTTAGCAAAAATTACATAGAAACTTTTTTTAACCAATCTTGCTGTTTAGTTTGTCAACTGCCTAATAACATGTGTGTCAGCCTAAAGGCTTGACAATATTCCTTTTCCTTTTAGTTCTTACTTTTTAAATACACTTTAATATTGTTTCTGTGATTTTTGTTTTATGTCACCACAAAATCAAACCAAACTGGATGACTAATTAAAATTGACAACATTAATAAATGAATAGAAAAACAATGAAATTATAAATGGGATATACATACAGGCCACATTTTGGATCTTCAGTTATGATACATTCAATTCAGGGCAGAAAAATAATGATGCAGAATTCTGTCTTTAAAATGGAAATAGAATTTATGAATTAAATTAAACACTATTTCTTGTCTATTTTTTATTTGTACAATAAATCAATATACTGGTTTCAGTCTGTATTTCACGAAGAAATAATACTTATAACAAATACAATTTAAATATATTTACAAGTTGCTAATATAAAGACACGTTATAAATGTTAGTATTTCTACTAATTTTCCTTTCTCTTTCTTCTAGTTTAATACATAAGAAAATATTTTGTTCATTTAGCAATATTCCTAAAACTTATAGTGAGTTATTATTTCAACATTGTCTTAACACATTTTAATTCCAAATATATTCGTAATGCTAAATATTCAAACTTCAGTTTGTGCACTGAAAAACACCTTGTTAATTTTGAGAAATCCTAATTTTAGAGAAGACCATTTGGGTCCTGCTTCAATAATATTAATATATTTGAAAGTGTACAGGCCGGGCGCGGTGGCTCACGCCTGTAATCCTAGCACTCTGGGAGGCCAAAGTGGGCGGATCGTTCTGAGCTCAGGAGTTCGAGACCAGCCTGAGCAAGAGCGAGACCCCGTCTCTACCAAAAATAGAAAGAAATTAATTGGACAGCTAAAAATATATATAGAAAAAATTAGCCGGGCATGGTGGCTCATGCC
>CAUYSK010004916.1:0-67051 GCA_963575035.1 Avahi laniger | reverse complement strand
ACAGTAGGGACATCCTTTGTTGCCTCAGTCTCGGCTGGCTGGGGTCTAAATCCACAGGGCCAAGTCATAGGTAAACCTGCTAAAGACGTGAAACTTTTGGAACAGCCATTCACTGTGTGTATTTGGGTTTGTGAGCAATTCCTGCACACGCGAAGTTTTGTGTGTGTGTGTGTGTGTGTGTTCGTGTGAGCTCTCCCTGTGCTGTCTGTACAGGCACAATGAAAGTGCATAAAAGCAAAGGTAAAGTTCACAGTTAGATTTTATCTTAACTTTTGGGGTTTTTCATCTTTGACAAAGCAAGCTGGTATAACCTTTTCTGTTAGCTTCTAGCTTAATGACTCATAAGTAAAAAAGACCAATTGGATAAATATACTGGCTCACAAGTGTGCAATGGGCTAAAACTTTCTTTTTCTTTGCTTTAAGGATTTCGACTCTTTCTTCTCTGCAAAAGAAGAGAATATTATTTATTCGTTCCTTGGTTTAGCTCCCCCTCCAGGCTCAAAGGTAAGTTCGAATGCTTCATTGGCATTCAGCACAGGTTATAATAAATGAAGGTAGAAATTAGCATCCAAGACACTTTAATAAATGATCTTCGAATTAACATGGTTTTAATACATTCCTTATTCTGCGGAAGCTTTACACATAGTGATAATAACAATTTTTTTCTAAAAAAAGTTCCAAAATTATGCATTTCATATTTTCGCTGTTTTCACCTTGTTATAGTCAATTTTACAATACCTGAGAAATACTGTGACATTCAATAATCTTAAGTGCTTTAATTAAATATGTAAAAAAATAAGATCCCAAGTTGTGTTTATGAAATTATTTTGTTATGAATTGACTTCTCCTATAGCTTTATGTTGGTTAATTTCATAATGATATGTGCCCCTATGTTAATTATTTCTATTTAGAGTGAACTAAACTTTGCATTTTGGTCTGATATGAAGGGGACAAGTAAGATCTAGACTCAAGAACAAGATAGATTTTATCAGGCTTTTTTTCCTCCAGTGTTATCTGATCTTTGACTCTGTGGAAAATTAGAGAATTATGCCAACATTGTGAATTTGAACTTGTGTACACATTTGTTTGGTTCACGAGAATTGCTAAGACTTGCTGACGGACCGTAGGTGGGTAGGGGTGGAATCAATGATACTTCTAGCCACTGTGCGTAGAAATTTGCGCTGATGGAGGACCAAGCTTACGGGAGGATATGAAGTTTGAGTGAGGCATCGAGGGAAGAAGTGAGGTGGGTGATTGCACGTTGATCTGCGTCTCAGTGACGTCTGGTTGGAGATGTACACGTGGAAGCCACAAGCACGTGGATGGAGTAAAAGTCGTGGGAAGTGGATGGAACCAAATCACGAGAGAGCTGACAACAAGGAGGCCAGGCCAGGGAGCTTCAAGCTTAAAGTTGAGGGAGGATGTGGAGAAGCCCGCTGAGGAGGCGAAGGTGGGGAGTCCGAGAGGCAGGCAGGGCCCAGAAACGTGTGGTGGGGAGAGGCCCAGGAGAAGATTGGCTCTTCCCAGAGGAGGGTGAGGTTAGTTGTGTCAAATGCTGCCGAGATTGAGTCAGGTGAGGGCAAAAATGTGACCATGGGCTTTGACAACATGGAGGTCATTGATGGCTGTGACAAAAGTAGATTCTGAGGAGTGGTGGAGACAGAGGCCTTGTGGTGTAGACAGAATGGTCTAAGGGGGCCTGCTAGTGGCTGGGAGGGACCGTGTGTGGATGGTCGTTTGGGGGGATCTTCCTGTGAAGGGGAGAGAAATGGGAGGCGTCATTGTTTATAAAAGCGCCCTGCTCCTTCCCCACCTTTGGACATTTTGGCAGAGTCCCTTCAGTCCTGCTTGCTGCCGATCACCTAGCTTCCTCTCTCCTGCCTACCTTCTAGAAAGTTCTCTCACCTCTTTTCTTAACCCAAGGTCTCTCTCTCTCTCAGTAGTCATCTCTCACATTCCTACTGCTTCTCAGTCTCCTCCTTCCAGACCCCAGACCAGTGGGTGGTGGGAGGGTCCAGTTTTTACAAAGGCTCATGAAGGGATTTTCAAACAAAAGGGACTTTTTTGTCCCTGGTCAATAATAATTTGGCAAAGCTTTGAGATGAGAGCTTTTCTCTGACCTTTCATAGGTTACATTCTTAGAGCTACCCTCTTCATTGAGAGTCACAGTGAACAGAAGGGAGAGAGAGTGATAGGAAAATGTATTATTTTCTTCATTCCTTTTCTTGTAACATTAGGATTTTTAAAAATGTGGCTATAGTCTTCAAAATGATCATTTAAAACATTTGTCTAATACTCTATCACCTTGATGTATCCTAATTGACTTAGTGATTCCTATATTTTTAATTTTTACTTCCTATTGTATTATAAGCGTGTTCATACTGTGATAATTTCATATTGGGCATTTAAATAGTTTGTATGATATTCTATTGAGTTGATGTGCCATGATTTTTCTTTACTGTGCTTATATTTTTGAACCTTTACTTGCTCACCATTTTTTATTATAAATAACTGCACTGATTGTCATGAAGAACTGATATTCTTTATTTTAGAGTATTTCATTAGGTATAAATTCCCAGTAGCTCTTTCAGTGAGGCAAATGTGCACGAATATTTTTATGAATTTGAAATGTGCCACCAAATTGTTTTCTGAAAGGATTATAGTATTTATCCTGCCGCACTGAAATGGACCAGCTTCCCTGTACTTTCCAGAGATAAGCATATTTAATCTCCTTGGTCTTAGGACCAGTAGATTCTATTTTAGAAAGTTATTTCTGATTTTACTGTGCTATGAAGAGGGAATTTGGTGTGATGAATTTCTGTCTTGAGTGCATTTTCGTAACCCAATGTGTATTTTTTCCTTTTTTGTTTGATATTTTATTTTTATTGACAAATAGTGTATATTTATCATGTACAACATGATGTTTTGAAATGCATATACATTGTGGATTGGCTAAATTGAGCTAATTGCATTTTTTCACATCCTTATCATTTTTTGTGGTGAGAACACTTAAAATCTACTCTTAGTGATTTTCAAAATACAGTACATTGTTATTTACTATAGTCACCATGTTGTACAATAGATCTCTTGAATTTATTTCTCTTAACTATGGGTCTTTTCATTTCTCTATGAAAAGACTGTTTTTTGGATATTAAAACATTAATTTTTCTCAAATTATTACATGTATGATATTGGAAAGGTCAAATCGTCCTTCAAGGATTATTATGAGAACAGCAGGCCCTGGCACCTGACATGGCATGTCAGAAAATGTCTTGTTTACCCTGCTTTTGTTCACAGTTTGCTTAGGTGTAGAATTCCAGATGGAACACTATTGCATTGCACCTCAGAACTGTGAAAAAAGTGCCACTGCGTACTCTCTTCTTGCTCCCATAGTTGTTCTTGAGAAACCTGATGCCAGTCTGTCTCCTAGTCTTTTATATCTGCCTATTTTTGTTTTTCCCAATTCTGGGAGATTTTAGGAGTCTCTTTTTTTGTTTTGAAGTTATATGTTGTGAGGCCTGGTATAGGTCTTTTCTTCGTAACTTGTGCTGGGCATTTGTTGGGACTGTTTAACCTGGAAAGTCACGTTCCTCAGTTCTGAAGATTGAAATGTTAGAAGACTATTTCTATGGCTATTCATTCCTTTTCCTTTCCATTTTCTTTTCTTTTTTCTTTTTGGAATTTTTCTTATTTAAATGTGGGACCTCCTGGACTATTAATTCTCTAATTTTATCTTTTTTCTACCATTTTCCGTATTTTGTCTTTTTCTAATTTCTGGCATATTTCCTCAACTTTTGACTTTATCTTCCCTCTATTGGTTTTTTTCTCCCATTTATCCTATCTTATTTGTACTTCTAAAGCTCTTTTTTTATTATCTTTGAATTTTTTTATTAAATAACTTCCATTCTTGTTATATGGTTCATTATTTTAAATAACTCTGAGTTTATTAAGTATTGTTTTTTTACATCTTTTTCAACTCATTGTATTCTGTTTTCTTTAAGTATCCTTTTTCTCTGTTTGCTTTCCTTTTTATTTTTATGTAAGATGTTTTCCTCAGATGTCTGGTGACCCTTGACTGTTTGTATCTAAGACAGAGTACTACAAAGTTGATTAGGAGCCCTGTGTCCATGGGTGTGGCGGGCTTCACCATGTAAAGACGTAACATTGGCTTTTGTTTAGGGATCTTGAACTGTGGGCTTTTTCTCTTGGTTTAGGTGAGTTTTCTTAGAGAGGAATCCTCCATCTCTTGAGGTGGTGGCAGTGACGGTGGTGGTGGTGGTGCTGGTGATGATGGTAGTGGTAGTGGTGCTGCTGCTGATGGTGATGGTGGTGATGGTGGTAATGATGGTTATGATAGTGGTGATGGTGGTGGTGATGGTGGTGATGGAGATGGTGGTGATGGAGATGGGGGTGATGGTGGTGATGGTGATTATCACAGATATACTCAACTAGTGGTAGCAATTGTCATGTGTGTTATTATCCAATTTATTCCTGATAACAACTCTCAGAGGGAGATATTGTTATTAACACTTATGAAAGTGAATACTATCTGGGTGAGTTTGTTTAAATTCCTCAGATTACATGGGATCTGCTGGCGCCATAGCCCATACTAAAAGCAGTCATATTATTCTGAGCTCAGAGGTGGTTAATCGCAGTGTTGGCTGAGACCTGATGGCCTGCCTCCTCCCTCCTACCAGGCAGAGGCTGGTTCCTCTCCCTTCTACATTCCTGGGAAGGATCAAGCTTCTACAATCATGGAGGCAGGTGCTTATGCCCCACCACCTCCTCCATGGCAGGTTCCCCCCACAGTGCTCCGGGCCCACACCAGGTCTCTCTTGGCCCATTCTTGGCAAGTCACATCCCAACCCCCATGGTGAGGACTAGATCTTTCCTTCTTGGACTGCACCTGCCATTGTCTAGGCCAAAGCTGGAGAACTCAGCACCTACAGAGGTGGGTGACATAAAAGAGCAAAGACAGCAGGGGACGAGCCGCACAGGCAGCGGTGGGGAAGGGTTCAACCTGAGAGTCCAAGCCCAGCTAGGGGCACAGTGCCCTTACCAGAGTAGAACACTCTGCCTCAAACATCTGTGGGCCAGAGGAGGCCCAGGGCCTCATCTCATTACTGCGGGAAGTCTTCTACTGGTGTCAATCTTTGTGGCGGCCAAAGTCCTTGGAAGGGAAGAGTTTCATGACTGGCTGTGTCTTAGGTGGTTAATTCCCTTCTGTCCACATTCGTGGGGAGGATGGGAAAGCATTGATTCTCCTTTTCTGATAGATAAAAAAACTGAGGCCCAGAGTGGGGAATAGTTGCCTCAAGGGACATTCTTACTGATGACGCTAAGAGCAGAAGGACAACCCTTTGCCTGAGGTCCTTGTGAGCCTCTGAGCACCTTAAGAAGGAGACCAAATCATCATCTTTATACCCGTGCCCTTTACACACTGCATGACACGGCGTCTTAGCTGTGTGAGGTATTATTAAGCTTGAAACTGAGAAGTCGAAAATAAGAAACCAGGAGAACAAGAACAAAGGTAATTTTGAATTTCCTATGTCTGCCTTGCTCTGAAGGCCCTTCTGCCTTCTGTGTGAATTTTCTTCATCAGATTTTCCAGATTAAAATGTGAAGGATGCAATATGTGGTTAATAACCAGCTAAGAGGCTCTGGGCAGACATACAATAATGCAGCAGCTATGCTTTCTGGAATGATCTCTTTATGTCGACACCTTGCTAAGTCTACACACTGTGATCAATTTCATCTAGCCCCACTCCACATCTTTTGCACTTGCCTGACCGACCAGGAGCCCGTGCTAGAGAAGTAAAACGACCTTTCCCTGGTCACTCGGCAGAACCAGGACAAAAAGCAATTCTCTGCTCTGGCGTCCCTAAGAAAATCAAATGTCTAAATCCAATTCCAGCATATCTGTAGCCATATTCTGATATTAAATTGGTTAGGATAAACATTTTACTGCCCTTTACATATTGTTCTTGCAAAGCAAACAGCCCTGTGCTCCAAGGCCTGGCCCTCAGGTTCCGATGGGTCACTAGGCTCCTGCGTTAGGAGTCACAACTACAAGCAGAACCCACAGACCCCAGGGTCTTGATGGCTGAACAAGGACTGGGCCTTTTGACATGTGCCCCAAATAGTATTTGGAGGAAGCAGGTTGAAATATGGAAAATCCATAAAGATGTCTCATCATTTCCTCTCTTTGGAAGTTCGCCTACTTAGAAGAACAGAACAACATGTGAGAAGTTGTGTAGCGTTTAAAGCATCTGTCCTATCATTTAGTTCTTTCCGAATGCCAGGAGTTGTTTCCTCATCTGTGTGAGTCCCTTAAGTATTCTTGTGGGTTCCAGGTAGGCTAACGTTTTCGTAAAGGACCGGAGAGGCAATAATTAAGGCTTTGCAGGCAGGAGTGGTCTCGAGTGGTCTCGGTCACCACTGCTCACCTCTGCCACTGCCGCACAGAAGCAGCCCCAGACAAGCAAACAAATGGGCACGGGCTGTGTCCCCATAACATTTTATTTACAAATTAGCAGCCGTATTGGGCCCACGGACCACGGTTTGCAGAGTGCTGATTTAGGAGAATAGCCAAAGGTGGCTCAGTTTGTAAATTAGGAAAAGCATATATCTGTTTTGAATGATTAGTTAAAGCTGGGAATCAAACTGCCATCTTTATCTGGACAGGCTAGAACCTTCCACTCCATCATCAAAGGCTTCCTCACTGCTGGGTTGTCACTGGCCACTGGCGGGTGATTTCAAGGAGACCCACAGCTTCCCGTTGATCACAGGGCCGTGACACCCAGTGGCAGGCAGCCTCACCCTCCTGGGTTTTTTCACGGGAAGCATTTGGAGAATGGGTTGCTTTGCACGAGGATTCCCCTAGAGAAGTCAATGGGACAGGATTCTTGAATTTTGGAAATCATAACTCATGGAGAAACTTACCAACCTAATCCCTTCAAGGGCCCTTAGAAATATCTCAGCCACGTGTCTATCTCAGTTTTCCCCAAGTTGAAAAGAAACTGCATGTTGTGAAAAACAGGAATGTGAAGATAGTGGAATCACTGTGTGGAGAGAAACCATGTCCTGTTTCTGGAAAGGACTTTCCCCAAACTGTGCCAAGAGCACTGTTCTGGGAGGACATCCCCTCAACTTCTCTTCTCCTCACCCTCGTTTCTCAGCACTCACAGCCTAGATAACAGTCCTCCGACCAAGTCCCTGGTGGCTGTCAAACGACGCAGTCAGGAACATCTGTCCCAGGAGCCCCGTTGACCCTGGGCGAGGCAGCCCTTGAGCAATCTCCGTGCCAGCTGTCAGGTGGGCTGTGACTGGATTGACAATCATGTCACCTCGAGGGAACATACACTCTATGCCCCCAAGAAAACAAAAAACAAAACAATCTTTCTCCTCTCTACCTCCAAGGTCAATAGTGAATCCCATCTTCAGACTCTTTGCAATCCCGACGTGGTCCCAGGGCACGGCCGCATGCCGTGTGGGCACTCTTGCTTCCCATTCCTGACAGGTGTTATTGTTCCTGCTAATTTAGGGGCTCTTTCTGTGCCTGGTAATTGCCACTGTATACTAATGTGCTAGGAATCAGCTGCCATCCAGATCATGAAAAATTATACTCAGAATAATGGATGGGGACAGATGGATTACCAAGCTCCGCATCCATCAATAGGGTTTTTATGGTTATATTTGTGGTGGTTTGTAATAAGATCAGGCCCCGAAGATTGATGTGGAAGTTGGTAATCCATCTCCGAGTCTGAGCGAGGTCTTATTAAATGAAGCCGAGTTGAGCGCAGGCCATTGTCCACGGAGAGAATAACCACCAGGGCTTTCTCTTCCAGCATGGGAAGCGGTGGGGTGTGCTTGGCTGGCACACTCGGATGAGAGCAGGACAGTGGTCCTGGGATTTGCCAAGGCAAAAGGGTGACATTTTTGTGCTTATCGTAGCTCATTTCACAAGCCTGAGGTCTCGGGTCCCTGCATTATGGAAAGACCTGTGATCAACAGACACAAGGATGTCCGTCTTGCAGGGGTGAATCTAATAGGTGACAGGTGACACTGGGTACCCAAAGTGCCAATTCCATCACAAAGAAGCCATTCCTCTCCCACAAAGACCTGCAAAATGGCAACTTCACAGCAGTCCTTGAAAAAGAGTCTCTGGGAATGTGCTGCCCCGAGCGAGGGGAAGCTCACACCGTGCACGGGGACAGGTGAGAGGCCAGCCTGGCTCCCTGAGTTGGAGGCACTTCAAGGTGTAGGCTCCTTCTGAGGCAGCTGCTCACCTCCTGGGGCAGGCTCAGAAGAGAAAATGCATCTTCTAAAACTGGGATAGTCACAAAAAAAAAAAAAACAAGGCCACCAGCTTTTATGGCAGGGACACAAAGAAGTGTGCCACTTTCCAAGTGACCCTGCAGAGCTTTCCACAGGGTGCGTGTATAGTCAGGGTTCTCTAGAGAAACAGAATCAATAAAATAGAGAAAGAGACATATAAGAAATTTATTATGGGAACTGGCTCACGTGATCACGCAGGCCGAGAAGTCCTGTGCTGCCGTCTGCAAGCGGGAGAACCAGGGAAGCCCATGGATAATTCAGCCCAAGGCCTAAGGCCGGAGAAGAGGGATGTCCCCACTCAAGGAGAGAAAGACAGACAGAGGATTTGCTCTTTTCCTGCCTTTTTGCTCAATTTGGGCCCTCAGGAGATTAGATGACACCCACACACAGGGTGAAGGTGGACTTTCCCCGGTCTACTGATTAAGATGCTAATCTCTTCCAAAAACACCCTCACAGACACACCCCGAAATAGTGTTTTACCAACTATCGGGGCACCCCGAGCCCAGTCAAGTTGTCACATAACATTAACCATCTCAGTGAGTGGTGGCCCAGCTCAGGGAGAGGCTCCAGCCAAGACTGCAGAGATAAGATCTCCTCTCGTCACAAGTGCCTCCACCCAGGGACGGGACCAGACACAAGAGAGACGGCGCCCCCATCCAGGAAACAGTTGTGCTGACATCTCAAAGGCCTCAGCTTCGTTACAACAACACCCGCAAGGGAGCCCTCCAGGAATCACCCCAAGGACCAGAGGAAGTGGAGCAGTGGTCCTCAACTGGGACATCGGCCGTGTCTGGAGATGTCCTTGATTGTCACAACTGGGGCAGAGGGTCGTTCTAGCGGTATGTTGTGGGTGGAGGACAAAGACGCTGGTACACATCCCATAAGGCACAAGACAACCCCGTGAGGAGGGATGATCTGGCTCAGCTGTCAGCGTTGCTGAGGACGAGAGGCCTTGGGTCAGAGGGTCACACCCTGAGTGGCTTCCATCTCTGGTCCTTTCCCCTTAACACTCCCTCCCCCTCCAGACCCTCGTCAGTAACAAAGCCAGGACTGGGGGAGAAGACAAGGGACCACCTGCCACAGCTTCTGTGGAGTCGACACACATGGCGAAGCAACCCTAACTTGATGGGCCAAGTACACCAAGCCTTGATATAAGCAGATCAGTCCACGCTCTGCTCACTGCAACCCCGTGCAGTGGGTGCGAGATGCTCCCCAAGTCCAGAGGGAGGTTAACAGATTTTATCAGTGTTGCACAGTGTGATTCAGGGGTCCCCAAGACCACCTTCATGATAAATAATTCACTAGGGGGACCCACAGAACCCAAGAAAGCCATTGTACTCTCAGTTTAGGTTTATCAGAGAGGGAGAGCCCAGGAGAGACCAGGTGTGATTTTCTCGACGTCACTTTGCAGCAGATGAACATGGACAGCGCTAACTTCTCCCAGCAACACGCATGAAGTACTGCTGAATACAGACGCTCCCTGGAACCTTGGTGTCCAGAGCTTGAGCTGGGGCTCTGCCACACAGATGACCACCCGCATAGGTGACGTCAGTGTCCAGCCCTTCTGGAGGCTGAGCCAATACAAATGGCCCAAAGTTCCCACCTCAAGTTAGACTGTCGGGCCCCGCCCAAGGCCCCCAGGTACACAGAGATCCTCTTACCAGGCATGACATTCCAAGGGCTAGGAGGTCACCTCCCAGGAGCTGAGTGAAAGGACATTTCTTTGGACAGGGTTAACCCTTTACTGAACACACAGCTAAGACATGGCAAGCACAGGATTCAAATCGAGTGGCAGCTCCAGGCCCAGGCCCCGGCTGCTTCCTGCACAGCCCCCAGCGGAGAGGAGTCCCCCATGCGGGATGGCCAGTGGCCTGGCGCCGTGGTCTGGAGAGACTTGGGGCTCCTCAGACACATCTTGCTGGTTGTGGGCTCCAGAAGGGGTCTGGAGTTGCACTCACAGCCCCTGACTCTGGGCTCAGCCATAGCTGTCACCCCTAGGTTGGCCACACCAAAAAGCAAGTTCCTCTGAGAACCTGAGGACACAGGGTGCCACAGACAGGACTCAGAGAGCCACGTCACCCGGCTCCAAACCCTGAGAAGGCAGACACCCGCTTTCCCTTCTCAGCACCATGTCCTCGGCCAAATCTCAGACTGGGGGCTGTCAGGGGCTGGGGGCACAGCAAGGTGGCCGAGAGCTTGGAAACCCGTCCCCTAGCAGTGGGGCTTGCCCTCCACGTTGATGGCTTTCCGAAGGCTCGGGCACCTCGGGGGATCAGTGAGACTGAGACAAGAGGGCCCAGAGCCCTCCCCCCAAGTTTGCAAGGTCACCGTCTACCCAACAGCTGGCTGCAGAGTGCCTGACGGCACATTTGGCACAGACTCTGCATGGCCTGTAAGCCTAACAGGTTTACAGCCGGCCTTGGAAGAAAAAGTTTATAATACTGTCCTAGAGGACCCCCAGGACCCCAGGTGGGCACTTCAGAGTGGGGCCGGATGGCAGCCTTTGCCCACGTGCCTACACGTGTGACCATACGCACCAGTGAAGGTGGAGCCTGCACAATCGCCCCCGCGGAAGGCAAAGGAGGCCTGACACGCATTTCTGAATCAAACTTAATGGCTACGAACTAGGTTACACACAGGAGCCAGGCCCCGGCCATCTGCTCCCTCTGACTCACATTCAGAGAGCGTGGCCCAGCAGGCAGCGGTGACCAGGACGCTGAATTGGGGCGGAGGGCACGTGGCTCCTGGCCTGTACCCCAGACACGGGGGGATCAGGTCTGCTCTTGGACAGGGAGCGTCTTCTCCAGGAAATAAGGCTGGTCCCGGGGAAGCGCAAACCCCTCAGAGAGAAGATTCGGTTCCAAACTCCCAGGGCAGCTTTCAATGCAGAAGCACACATGTACGCACTCACACACGGGCCGAATCTTCCACACATCTCTGAAAACAGAAGCCACTAACGCTTAGCTCTGGGCTCAGTGGCCGATGTGGAAATGACTCATTTCTTCCAGTTAACTCCCTGGTCATTCTGATATTTCCACAAATGACGTGGCTCTGCAGCCCTGTGCTGGGGGAGGCGGCTCAATGCCGGGGCCTGGGAAGGGACACCCACGTGGTGCCCGTGGGTAAGGGGCTTCAGATGGGCAGAGGGGCCTTCTGCCACCAAGGCTGCCCCTCTGAGGGCCTGAGCCTGGCAGGAGGACCCTGAGCCCCTCGTGGCAGCAGGAAGTTCCGATCACTGGCCAGGGCCGCCAGCACCACCATCCCCACAGAAGCTACATTTAGTCCATAAAACAGTGAATGGATCAAACTTCTAGGTGAACAGGAGGCTCTCCCTCCACAGGCCCGGCTGCGCCTCCCTCGTGGGTGATGCACGGCCCTGGGACCTGGTGGGTCCCGTTGGGCAGACTAGGCATTTGGGACACCAAGGTGTTAGAGCGTGAGCCGCCCTGGGAGGAAGGCACCAGGTCAGGAACCCACACGCAGCGGGTGCTCAGAGGACGATGGCTCCTGACCCTGGCCAGGACCTCGTGGAGTTCAGTGGACTAAATCAATGCCGTGGCCAGTCAGAAAGTCCCGGGCGCTCAGAGGGCATCACAGACGGTTCCCATCTGGTTTCCAGTCCCAGGAACTCACCGCTCCAGGCTTTTTATCTTGGGTTCTATTTCAAAACACACTGCCCGTTTCCCTGACACCTATCCGAGTTAGATAGACGGGAGCCCAGACCACAGGACACCTGCTCCCTGTGGTTCCAGCCCCTGTCACCGACTTACTTCCAGTCTCAACGTCAAACCTGGTCCGGGACGGACACGTCCGTCCAGTGGCCCGATCTGTGAGGAGCAGGTCCGAGCACGCCCTTCGCAGCTAACACAGAAAGAAGGAGCAAGGGATTCCCGGATGGCGCCTGCCACCAGAGGGCCCACCCGTCTCCACACTGGGTGACTCCAGCGGGAACGCCCCGTACCGTGGATAGTCGCAGATACAAACAGGCGTGGGGCAGACAGTGATCAATATATCGTGAACCTGACCGAGTCTGGAGCTGACTGGACGTGCGTCCTGGCCCGAGCTCTGCGCTTTGAGCGCCTGCTTAGCAGTTGATCTGGAGTTTGCCAGTGATGCACGAAAAGCCTCGGCCCTGAGCATCTGCTCTCGGATGGAAGCTGCCCCATGGCACCTGCAGGCACAATAGTCACTCACGGGACACCTCCTCCGCGCCCGCCATCGGGGCTGCACTGTGAGGCGGCAGCAGCGTGGCGTGTGCACACAGCCCTTCACTGAGGCAGGTAGGAAGCTGTCCCCACGCTGTGCCTCCCGGACGTCAGATGCCCACCCTGATTCTGCTCCCTCTTCCCCGTACAGGGTCTGACAGTTCCTCAAAGGGACACGATTGAGGAGCGACACATTTTATCTCCACAGTGTCCCTGCTGGAGGAAAAAGTGCTATTTTCTCACTCAAGGGCCGTTTATTGAGGACCTACTATGTGCAGGCACGGGGCTAGACCCAAAAGCTGCAGGAGGGAAACAAAAGTGGGCAGGGTCCCCCCAGGTCAGGCTGGGGTCTGGGGCTGAGGCGGCAGACACGGAACAGTCACAGAGATATACATGTGATCGCATCTGGGGTGAGGGCTCTGATGACGAGAGGTGCCAGGAGGACCTAACACAGACTCCCTCCTCGTGTGATGTACCACAATGGTGGCCCCGGGTCTCCACCCGCCCCTCAGCTGCACTTGTGTCCTGACACCTTGCAGTTCCCTCTGGGCCAGGCCGGCACTGGGAGCGTGGCAGCGTTGGGGGGCTGCGCTGAGCATGCCCCGGCCGGCCTGTGGGAGGACGGGAGGACGGGAGGCCCCCGAGCACCCACCAAAGCCGGCCCAGGTCAGCCGACAGATACAGCCCCAGACAACACACTCGCGTTGTTGCACGCCCAAGGGCTGGTGTTGCTTGTGGCATTTGGGGGCCCGCAGGTTACAGACGCACTGGAGAGAGACCGCAGGCAGGCTGGCCTCCACTAATACAGCGCCACCGTCTCCAGGTGCCACTCCAGATCCCCCAGCCTCACCCGGACACATCATCAGCTCTCCAAACAATGCCTCGTGCACGAGCTGCTGTGTCGGCCCCCACTGCAGGGACCCCAGGCCCTGGAACAAGGCCCAGTACTCACAAACACAGCCACAGAGCTGCGTGGCCAGGTGGCTGTGTGCTCTGCCTTCAAAGCCACTGGAGCCTGCAGGAGGGAGAGAGTTAGCTTGTGTTTCCTTAGAATCTCTGTGCAGCCGGGAAGCTCAGGGAAGCTGCTACGCGATGGTGGGGGGTCGGGGGGGATAAGGGGAACATGACAGCCCTGCACTAGCTTCCCACAGGGTTCCCTGAGGACTTTTTAAGGCTTCCTGGTGGGGAAAGATCATTAAATTCAATAATAGCCACTGTCGTTATGACACCAACAACCATTTAATGAAAAACAAACAGGTAAATAGATGTATTCAAAAGGCCCCAGATCCACCATCCGTTCCTGCTGCCCTCAGACAGCGGCTGGATGCCCCCCCCACCAGGCAGGAGTGGCGGCGCTATGCAGTGCCACTGACCCGTGGCACGGTGGCCTGCAGGAAGGGCCCACGATGCGAGTCACTGTGTCCCCCATCCCCAGGCAGACCACCTGGCAGGACGGCCGCTGGTCTCTGCATCCTGCCCACAGGGTCCTGCCAGGCAGGACAGGAAAGGCCCAAGCAGTGGTGGCTGTGGCACTTTCCCCGGGATGCCGGGCCCAGGTGGGGTGAGGGGAGGGCAGGGAGGAGGGGGCGCTCGCATTGGGAGAAGGAAGCAGACAGGAAAACGGCTGCTCTTGGGTCCTGGCAACATCCTAACCCCTGTTTCCTAGCAGGCCTTTCGGAGCACGTGACAGGGACTCTGTCACAGACAACAAACAATGTTCAAGTTCAGTCTGGGAAGTCAGAAGCTGAGGTTTCCCTGTGAGTTTGGAATACGGAAAAGGTGCTGCCCTCTCAGCCCCAAATGACAGCTACTTGGAGCCCCGGCGGCATCATGGGCTGGGGAAGCAAGTGGAGTGAAGCCTTCGGAGGAGGACGGGCCCCCAGAAAGGTGGAAACCCCCTCCCCAGCCACGTAAAGGCACCGAGCTGCTCGCCAGAAGAACAGGCGCTTCCTCTCTGCAGGAGGAAGCAGCGTCCAGAGCAGGAGTCAGCAAACTTCTGCAAAGGGCCAGGCAGGTGGTGGCTTAGGTTTTGCAGACCACATGGTTTCCATGGCAACCACTCACCCCTGCCTTTGCAGTTCAAGAGTAGCCAGGGACAAATGTAAACACATGGGTTGCCCGTGTGCCAATAAGGCTTTGCTTACGGACACTGGAATTTCAAATAATTTTCATGTGGTGTGAGACATTATTCTTTTGATTTTCTTTTACTCTTCTAACCATGTAAAAACTATCCTTAGCTCCTGGGTTGTAGAAACACAGAAAACAGGCCAGGGTTTGGCCCATGGGTAGTTTACCAGCCTCTGATTTAGGACCTTGAATTATCTCTATAGCTTTTCATCCATAATGCCCAGCATTCAACCAAAGATTACCAGGCACACCACAGGACAAGACCAAACGAACAAAAACCAAGAGGAAAAAATAAAAGACAAAAGAAATAGTCTCATAGAATAACTAAGTATTGGAGTTATCAGATACCAACTAAAATAACAGTGATTAATACATTAAAGATAACAGATTATAAGATGGAGAATTTCAAGAGAGAAACTGGGACACATACAAATACTAATATCTTACATATAAAGAATGTATATGAATAATTTACATATTTATATATGAATAATACATATGAACATATTTGAAGAAAATGGAGTCTACTCCTGCTAATTCCTGTGTAATTAGCTTTGGGTAATTCTTGCTTCCTTTTTAGGTGCTGGTTTTCCCATCTGTGTGACCAGGAACTGGGCTGGTCAGTAGGCTCCACGTCATTCTCCTGAGCCTTAAGGTTGTAACTTGCAAAGGCTGGAGAAGAATTCAAGAGGAAGCTCCGGAGACCCACTCTCTCTCCACACAGTGCTGTCTTTCCTCAACCTGTTTTCCATCCCGGGGATATAAGATTTAGCTACAAAGAAATGTGAAAATCTCTGGGCTGATTAGCCCACAAGGGCCCTTCCAACAGCAATGATCTAACGTTCTTCGGAAGGAGGAGAGGACCCGTGGTAAGCTCTGGCTGGTGTCTTCAGAGGCAGGGATGGGATTGACGGAGAGGGGAATGTGGAAGGGGACCTACTGGACAGTCCACAGCAAAGGCCCGTGGCCAAGGAGCCCGCAGGTCTGGGCTGGCAGGAAGTCTGGAGAAAGCGTGAGGGGCCTGAGCAGAACAGAGTATGTCTTCAGGGCTCTGCAAGGCTTCCCTTTCCCAGAGGACCAGCCTTTGTCTCATGCCTTGAATCCTGCCATCTGGGTCCTGGCTTTATATTACACTGTTGTCTTTTGAGAAGCAAACTCTCCCTGGAAGAATAAACTATTCAGGTGACAGTGTAACTGGGGACAGAGATGGGTGTGGAAGGTCGGGATCATTTCTTAGCAGCAGAAGAGATGCAGAGAAGCCAGTGAGTCCTGAGCCCTGGTGTGTGTGGGGGTGGCGTTCAGAAGCGAGGGAAGGAAGGAGGCTGACCCTGATCAGAGCTGTGTGCGGTGGCTGGGCCAGGCTCCCTCCTGCTGACCTAATTAAACCCACGGCATGGCAACACTACTCGTCCAGCACCTGCCATGTGCCCGGTGGACCCCTCCATCCTCACAGCTCGTAAGACGGGAATATGGGGCTCACAGTCTCCTGGGCAACCTCATCAGCTCTCGGTGCTGCAACAACCATCTGACAGTGATCGGCCGAGACATCCTCTCGCCCAGATCCCTCCGCTACGGCATTCTCTTGTCTACTGGCATCTCCTCTGCAGGAATTCAAAGCTCCAAATCACAAAAACAGATCCGTTTCCTTCCTTGTCCCTCCACCTCCGTGGAAGCCACCAGCATCTTTTCTCCTTCCCATCCCCTTTTTCCTCCCCACTCCCTGTCCCTTCTCCTCTTCCTCTGCTTCCTCTTTTCCCTCCTCCCCTCCCTTCTCTCCCTCCTTTCACGACTTGCTGTGACCTTACAGCTTCCCTTTCTCATGTCTGTGACGGAGCTCCCCCAACCCCGAGCCCTGTACCTTGCAGCCACTTGCCCGACTGACTCACCACTCTCTGTGGACACCACCGTCACCAGCAGCCCGTGGCAGGTGCCACAGAAGAAGGTGTTTGGCTGCATTAGGCTGTCAGGGGTGGGGGGAAGGAGGTGGTCTCAGGACCATCCATTTCTGCCCCCGTCACCATCTCACTGGACCTAGGTGAGGCTTTTGTGACCTGGGGAAGATCCAGCGTTGGCCACTGGACAGCCTCGTCCAGCACGGCCTCTGCACATGGGGCAACCAGTGATGAGTGTTCCAGTTCTGCTCAGTTCTGGAAAGCAGCTGCGGCGATGAACCCGTTAGCTAGCACTTCCTGACTCAGCCGGGGGCAAGAACGAGGGCAGAGGGTGTAGCCCACGGCTACATGTGCTTCAGCGAAGGGAGAACTGGAGAGGAAGGTACCTGGGACCGAGTCACATGCTGGTTCGCTCACTCACCCAGTCATTCATTCATTCGTATTTCTCACACAGTTGCTGCTCTGGCACCAGCAGCAGGAGAGGCACCTGCCTCCATCCCGAGCTCAGAGCCCACAGCGTGGCACAACCGTCGTCGTGGCTGTGCGCACCTGCGCACGTTCTGTCTGGGGTCTTCTTGGACAAGCTTCATCCAGGACCCACCCAGTGCATCCCAAGAGCAGAGAGGGCTGTGGCCAGACCGGAGGATGGAATCTGTCCACGAGTACGGGATGCACTTGAAAACACCAGCCGAGGGGGAGCGCATCCCTGTTCCCCGCAGCGTGTCTCCACTCTGTGTACAGCAGGGGTGGGCTCTGTGTGCAGCCAGTGGCACAGGAAGGGGGCACGGGAAGAGCACGGGCATTGGAGCCACCCAGACGGCTCCACTTGCGGCCGGGCCACTATTGGCTGGCAACCTGCTAACAACTCAGCATCTGGGATCCCACCCTGGGGGTCGGCAGAGGCTGACCTCCTCTCCGCCGGCCCTTCCAGCCCAAGTCAGGGAGGTGGGGTTTGTCCCTGCTCCCGGGCAGCCCCGTCTCTCATGGTACCAGCTCCCTGGGACGGTGCGCCCACCTCCCTCCCTCCCTTCCTCCCTCCCTCCCTCTCTCTGAAGGTCACATCCCTTCCACTCCAGTCCAATCAGAACGAATCGGGGCCACCTGCTCTTCTGGAGGTGACAGCTGCGTCCTCTAACAGTGCTAGAGGACGAAGGGTTTTCACTGGGGGTTTCTGAGCCTTTCTGGCCCCCCGAACCCCACAGCACACCCCACCTCCGGCCCTGCTCCAGGACACTGCCCATCCTGGCCTGGCAGGGAGGGTGGTTCTGTCTGCAAAGGCTGCGCTGCCACGTGCACCGCTCACGCCAGGCTGGCGTGCCACTGTCCAAACAGGTATGTGGACGAGGTGCACTGCAGGGCCCTGCGGTCACCTCCACTCATCCCTTTTCCAGCACACAGGTCTCCAGGGCAGTGAGGCAGCCAAGCACTTCCTGCCTGGGCAGCAAGAAGCGTGTTCACACCGCCATCGCCCCCTTAGATGTACGTGTGTGCACACACACTGACACACAGGCACACATAAACCAACACATACACTAGCTTATACTGATACTACCACACACACTAGCACACACAGACACAAAAATACACATGGACACACGCACACATGGATGTGAACAAACCCATACCTGCTAACACACATAAACACATACACACAGATGGACACATATATGCACATGCACTAGCATATATGAACACAAAAACAAACATACACAAACATATGTACATGCATACATACCACACGGATCACAAACATGGATATGAACACACGCATACATACATGGGCATACATATATGCACACACAAAAATACACAAACAAGCACACGAGCACTGCACACTCATAAACACACACACACACACTCTTAAGCGCACAAACACACGCACACACCGAATGCAGGCCACCCTCCCCACCAGCCGGGGGCCACGGGACACAGCACTCCCCAAGACAGTGGGTGGTGGACACCTACGGAATGTCGTGACTTCCATGTGGGACACCAAGGGCCAGCAGCTGCCTCGTCAACTAAGCCCTGATGGCAGGGAGCACCCGAGCGAGCAGAAGCCACCCAGCCGTTCGCCCCACACCTCTACCTCCCAGGCTGCTGCCTACCAAGCTGCAAAGAATGGCATTCAGTAGAAGTAGTTTGTACTAAATAGGACAATTTTTTCATTCTAAGCCATAAAACGTGTTTTCAGCCATGGTATGAACTTAGCCCAGAGCGGACGTGGAGTCCCCGTCACTGCAGCTCTGTGCTTGCACAGGAGATGACGATGAGTGGCCGTTTGCTGGGGTCTCGCTCCGTGCCAGGCTCTATGCAGGGCCCATTACACACACTATTGCTCATTCTCACAGCACTAATCTCACAAGGTAGGTTGGGGGTTGAACAATGCCCCTCCCCAAAGGGAGGACTTGTCCCCATGTCCAAGTCCTGACCCCACGTACCTGAGAATGTGACTTTATTTGGGAATAAGGTCTTCGCAGATGTGACTAGTTAAGGATCCCAAGCACCCTGGACACAGGGTGAACTCTAAATCCAATGACGGGTATCCTTATAGGAGAAAGGAGAGGGAGATTTGAGATACACAGAGTCACGGAGTGATGAGGCCACAAGCCAAGGAGCACCTGGAGCCACCAGGAGCTGGAAGAGGCAGGAAGAATCCTCCCTGGGAGCCCCTGGAGGGAACATGGCCATGCTGACCCTTCATTTCAGACTTCAGGCCCCCATAACTGGGAGAGCATAGATTGCTCCCATTTAAGCCACCCATCTGTGGTCCTACGTTATGGCAGCTGTGGGAAACTGAGGCAGTCAGCTTTGCTGTCTTCATTCTGCAAGAGGAAAGCGAGGCCTAGAGGGGCCGAGACACTGGTCCAGGTTACCTGCAGTCTGGTAAGTGGCAGAGCCTGACTCCAAACCCACGCTGCCTCCACGTGTCAAGCCCTAGCTGACACTGAAGCAACCGACCCTCCCTGGCAATGGCAACGGAGGGACATCAGGACGCTGGCTTTGGAGTGGATACACTGCCCAGGAGCCGGCGGCCTCCTCTGGCAGGATGCCACCCATGGTACCCAGGTGACCCTGCCTATTGGACGCACAAGGTACGTTTCCCACCTCGGAGGAGGCCTTTCACCTCCCACCCTCTGTGTTCCCTCTGGGGTGCCCTGGGAGACCCAAGATGTGCATGACACATTCCTGAGCGTCGGTCACTCCGAGGGTGGCACTGAGAGTGGCAGAGAAGAGGGTATAGGAGGCCGGCTTAAACCTTAGGCCCTGCTCCTCACACTGCACCGAGTTTGTTATTTCCTTATCAGAGCAGCACGGATCTGTGCCAGCTGTCCAGGTTGCGGGGCGGGCAGCATCCCCCCCCCAAAGGTGTGGCAGAAGCCAAGGCTGGTAACAGGGAGCAAAGGCAGAGCCCCAGACACCTGTCCCTCCTTTGAAGACAGGAGCCGAGGACGGAGCCAGGCGCACCTGGGCACACATGCCTGGGCTGCCTTCCCAGAGCAGGTGGGGGCGGAGGCCCCAAAACAATGCATTTAGGGAACTGTCATCCTAGACTCTCCAACAAACTCCAGGCCTTTGAGGGTATCTCTGACAACCATCTGTTATTGCCACACATTGTCATTTAGCATGATTGTATGCGATTATTTTGATTATTTCAATTCTAGCTGTGCAGGGGAAGAACAGCTGGAAGTTCCGCTACGATGGGCTCATGCCTTCCTTCCAGGGACACTGTCTGAGGGCTCCTTTCCTTGACGCGGTGGCACGGCCACTGGCCCCACAGTGGGCGGCGCAGGTGGGGTCTGGGTTCACCCAGCCCAGCATCTAGGCCCCATCAGGTCTGCCTGTCTCCTGAGCCCATGTGACCTACGCAGGTTCCCCTTCATCCACCTTCTAGGCACATTTAATGGTGACACCACCCAGGGGCGAACCACTGGACTTGGCCTGACCCTGGCATGTGCCTTTGTGTGTACACGGTGTGTGTGTGTGCATGTGCCTGTGTTTCGGGCCTGCCTGTGGGCATATGTGCATGTGCATAGTGGCTGGACGTGAGAGTGTGCATGTGCTCTGTGCACGCACACGGGCTTGTGAAAGGACGTATATGGCCGTGCCCATGTGACCGCGTGCTGCGTGAGCATGGCCGGGTGTGGGGGGTGTGTGCATGCGTGTGTGTCTGCAGCGAGACCCCGCCCTCTCTCTCTGGCTGGGCCCGGCCAGGCTAGTGCCCCCCTCCACGGGCCTCTCCCGTGGCACTCGGAAACATGCTCTCTAATAGAGTTCAATAATTGCTCTGCTGATGGATTCATTGACCTTGGGCAAATCACTTACATTCTCAGCCTACTCGTCTGCCAGAAGGAAAAATATGTGAGAGTCCTTTAAAAATCACAACGCATTGTGCAAACAGAGGCTTCTGTGCAAAGCTCCTGAGCAGCGGGAACTGTGGCACACGCCAAAGGAGAAGTGCCACTGTCAACACTCAGGAGCCAAGGCTCCTTCTGGGTTAACCCTCGCAGGGGTGGCCGGGCAGCTCGGGCCTGGGTTCGCTGCCCTTGACAAAATGACCCAGGCCGGTCTGATCTCCACACTCAGATGTCCCTGGAGGTCATGGTGGCACGGGGTGCCTGCGTGTGCTGTCCCACTGTCTTCCAAGACTCCTTTAATACCTACCCCAGCTCTCCCCAGATAAAAGCACCCGTCACTTCACCTCCCAGCCAACCCGACCCACAAGCCGATCCCCAGGGCTCTGACGGTGGCCCAGGCACACCAGGGCCCCGCCCTCCCGTAATCACATCATTGAGGCTGAGTCAGCGCGAGCACCGCTGAAGTCGGAGGCCAATTATGCCCGATTGATCCTGAGGCGGGAAGGCAGGAACGTTCCTGGCGAGACCTCCCGTAGACAGGGTTGAGCCAACCTGACCTTCACTTTGCAAAGCTGTCCCAGCCGCACAGAGCACTTAAGGGTTCAGGTCAAAATGTAAAAGATACACTCGTGGAAGGGGAGGATTAGAAAACCGTCTGGCCCATCTGACTCTCAGCTCCTGGCAAAGTCCCAGCATTTCCTTGCCTGCTGCTGGGTGAATGCATGACACACACACACACGCGTGCACGCACACACATGCGTGTACCCACACACCTGGACGGCAAGCACGCTGGCCAGCAGGCACAGGGATACCTGCCATTCCTGTGAAGTCTGGTGATTCTCTGCCCACCGCGAGCCCCTTTCTGTCTTGTTTTTCACACCCTGAGACACTGTCTCACGGCCCCTTTTCTGCCTCCTCCATGGCCCTGCCCTGCCCAGACAAAGGTCCCCATCCAGGCAGTGCCACCTCTGTGCCCTGTCCTGCTCCCCGAGGACCTGACAAAGTTCCCAGAACTTGACAATGAAGAGCCAAGATGACCCGAGGGGTCCCCAGCAGAGAACATGTTTCTGTTTTAACAAGAGCCTTACAGGGTGGCTGTTGGGACGTGGATCTCACTGCGGCCACCACAGGGCAAGTTCCAGGATCCCAAGGTCACATGCCACAGGCGGCTGCGGAACCCATGCTGGTCTGACGGGGACGGGGACCGAGGGGTGTTTTCCAGGACATGTGGGCACATCTGCACCTTCCTTCTCAGGCGGCTGCACACTGAAATTGGGCCTGGCAGGTGGCTCAGTCATCTTTGTCATCGTCACCATCATCACCACACATTTTTCCCTACGGGGATGCAGTCACCAAGACAAAACAACGGGAAGCCTATTCTTGGTGGCCACGACCTCCAAATACCGGGGCCTCTGGGGAAAGTAAAAGTGCTGCCCACACTGCTGCCTGACGGGGGCGTCAGTGCTCCCCTTTCGCTGCTGCCTGGAGCCAGCACTTTCTGCAGTGTGTGTGTGTGTGTGCGTGCGTGTATGTGTGTGTGTGTGCGTGTGGGTGTCCACGTGCAGGGAGTGACCTAAAAGAGGATGTGAAAAAGGCCACAGGTGATTCCGTGGAGTTGTTTAATTTATCTACTCTGCAGTGTGAAACGATTTCAAGCTCCGAGAAAAGGAGCAGGGACAGGACCAAGAGGCCCACAGACCCCTCCCCGAGCCCCTGCCGCTCTCTCTGGTAGCCCCGAACCTGCCCTTGGTGGCAAGGATGGCCGCTAGGCTGCCACGCACCACTCAGTCTCCTTCTGTCTGGAACACTCTCCCGGTCCTTCCTTCCCAGAATTTCATGACCTTGGCACTTCTGAAGATGACAGACGGGTCATGTTGTAGAATGTCCCTCAGTTTTGACTTGCCTGACGTCTCCTCATGAGCAGGTGGGGTCACGAGTTTGGGAAGGAAAGCAGGGGCAGTGCCGTGTTCCCAGTGACTCCCATTGGGACCCACAGAGGTGGACGTGTCCCCAGCCTGGATCCTGGACACAGACGTGTCGCCAAGGGTCTCCTCTGCAAAGTCACTTCCCCACTTGGTGATAACCAGCATCCTGTGGGTGATAGTTGGAGATGGCAAGTCCCGTGTCCCACCCCAGGTTCGCCCACGCTTTGAAATCCATTGATGTTTCTTGCCTGAATTAATTACAACTGTGATGGTTTCAGCGACTCTAATTCCATCATGCCTTCTACACATGTTGATTAGTGGCATTCTACCACACAGGAGAACTGTCCTCTCTCACTTCTTATTCATCTGGGATGCCTAGTTTATCCAACGGGTTATACCACCGTGTTTTATTTTCTACCAGAAATTGCCTGAGATCGGGCCTGCGGGAGCCCCTTCAGGCTGGCCTCGGTCTTTGTGACAGGTGCCCATCATTCCTTGAGCGCGTCCTTGCTTTCGGAAGCAAAAAGACATTCCAGGCTTAAGTCTTCCCTGCCCTAGTCCTGGAATCGCCCACCTATCCAAGAGCCCTGATTCCTTTAACAGAAAATTCTGGAAACCAAGCGCTAAGTACATTCGTCACTTCTGGAATGGTCCTGCGCCCAGGGCCTCTAATTGGAGAGCAAGGCAATGCATTTATGAGCATTTGCATTTAAAACCACGGGTTTGCACTGACACCTCTGTGTTGAGTTGAAAAGTGTCTCCCCAAATTTCTGTCTACCCAGAACCTCAGAACATGACTTTATTTAGAAAAGAGCCTCGAAAGATGTATTGCAATAAGGTCACATGGGTCACGGTGGGTCCTAAATCCAACGGCTGTGTCTTTACCAGACAAAGAGAGGAGGAGGCCGCGTGAGGACAGAGGCGGGCGTCCGAGTGATGCCGCCAGAAGCCAAGGACGCTGGCACCACCAGAAGCTGAGAGAAGCAGGAAGGGTCCCCCAGAGTCTACAGTGGGACAGTGGCCCCGCCGACACCCCGACTTGGACTTCCAGCCTCCAGAACTGTGAGAGGACACACGTCTGCTGCTGTAGGTCACCACTGGGCTCCTTGCAGCCCCTCCTGGACTGCGCCCCTCTCGCCCGTGAGAGACCCGGCCCACTGCGTGTGTGTATCCGCGCAGTCCCCGTGCGAGGCTGCTCTCTCAGGCCCACCGGCCCCTCCCTGCTCGCCTGTCCTCCCTGGGTGGCCACCGGCCACCGCGCTTTCAGCAGAGACTTTCGGTTGTGGAGTCCGACAGCCCCACAGCTGTCGGGGCCTCCAGGGAGCTCCTCGGGCTCTGACACTCCCCGAGGATGAAGGCCTGGCCCCTGGACCTCGCCCTGCGGGAAGCTCTGGCAGACCTTTTTTAAAAAAAAATATTTAAGCTTTGATAAAATACATGTAACACAAAATTTGCCATCTTAACCATTTTTAAGTGAACAGCTCAGTCACATCAAGCCCATTCCCACTGGGCTCCACCCTCCACCGCCAGGACTTTACACCTTCTCAAACTGAAAGCCTGTCCCCACGAAACCCTAACTCCCCAGCCCCGCCCCGGCCCCTGGCAGCCACAGTTCTGCTGTCCGTCTCTATGCATTTGACGACTCTGGGGACCTCAGATAAGGGGAGTCCTACAGTATTTGTTCTTCTGTGCTGGGCTGAACTCACGCAGGCTGCAGCATGCGTAGGATCCCCCTTCCTTCTGAAGGCTGAATAATACGCCACCGTGGGCACAAATCATCTTTGCTTGCCCGTTCATCCACGGACGGCCACTGGGGTCACACGTGCCTCTGGACACTGTGAACATCGCTGCCATGAGCATGGTGAGCAGACGTCTCTGAGAGCCGGTCTCAGTCCTTGGGGTGTGGCCCGTTGGGTCCTTCTGACCTTCCGAGAGGGAAGGAGGTCGGACCTGGCGGGTGAAAGGCCACGGGGGCAGGGGCTGTGCTGGGGGCCCCTCAGGGACAGCGAGGGTCTGGGGGTCCCTACACCTCAGCACGTTGTGATGCCGAGGGCACAGGGAGGAACTCGGACTCTCTGGTAAAGACGCAGGAAGAACCGAGCACGCGACTCGTGTCAGAGGTGTGGCCGCCTTGACCACGCCACGCCGAGGAACAGAAATCTCAAACACAAAAGAAAAACAAAACGAAAAACCACAACCCAAAGCAGAGCCCGCCGCCTCCTCCCCCTCTTCAGCTGGCTTTCTTCTTTTAAAAATATGCTCTGGGGTCACTTCTGTGCCGTGGGAGAACATGAAAAACACCAGCAACTCACGCGAAATACCAGCCAAGATGACTAAGTAAGAAAAGATGAAATGCAAATTGATCTCTGCCTCTTGGGAACTGATTTAAGAATCTGTTCAAAATCAAATTAACTTTTTGACTTACTTCCCCAGAAAGCTCAGAAGGCCACAAGGAGACCTGCAGTTAACAAGGGGTGGAGTGGGGGTTCATCCCAGATGCGTTTCCAACACCGAGCTTCCCGGGCCTGTCGTTTGGCCCTTGTGCCCGGGCAGGGGCACAGCCTGTGCGCAGCAGGGCCAGCTCCGCCAAGCCGGATTCCCAGACCTGCGGCTACATGGGAGGCACCTCGATTGGCACCTGGGCTAGTTCTCTGCACCACTCAGCTCCAGGGACCAGCCAGGGGTCTCACCGGGGCCCACACAAATCCCCACCTCCTGGGGGAGAGGAGAAAAGATGGTCCTGCCTCCCCGACATCTCATTTTTCCACCGAAACGCAGTGTCCAAGTTCCACTGTGCCCCACTGTGCGCCACCCCTTCCCTATGCCCTCTCCACCTCAGTGAGTGACAGCCATCATGTGCCCTGTGCTAGGGCCCTGGATCTGCCAGTCACCCCCTCTTCCTCTCCTGCTTCTGGGGTGCTCCCTCCAGGGCTGGTCCACGTCAAGTTACGGGCTGGCCCACATGTCCTCCACCTTCTTGTTCCCTGGTACCGGGACCCCTCCCAGGCTTCCCTACCTCCCTCTGTCTTCTTGAATCCAGCCGCCAGGGGAAACCTTGGAGAACAGAGCCCAGAGCTCGTCGTTCGAACATCCAGGGGCTGCGCTTGGTCTTTGCAAACCTGCCGTGCTGCCGCGGCTCGCCTGCCTCGCCTCACTCTTCCCCTTTGCTCTGGGCTAACTCTGCCATCACGCCCACCTGCCAGCAAAGCTCAGACCCGGAACCCACCCCCATGCCTGGCTGGCCTTGCTGCCG
Source organism: Avahi laniger (assembly GCA_963575035.1). Classification (NCBI taxonomy): domain Eukaryota; kingdom Metazoa; phylum Chordata; class Mammalia; order Primates; family Indriidae; genus Avahi; species Avahi laniger. The sequence goes on along the minus strand of CAUYSK010004916.1, from coordinate 40,957 downwards.
CCTGGAACGCTGTCCCTTCAACTCCTGGCCAGCTGACTCCTCATCACCCTCCTCCCAAGAGTTCCCTCACGCACACTGGCTTCCCAATCAGATCAGCGCTCCTCTGGGGAGCACTCTCGACGCCGTCCTGTGTGTTGAGTAGGTTTACTCGCCACAGCTGGCGATTGTGTATTTGAGTGACTTTCCAGACAGTCACCCTTGCCGGCCTGCTGGCCCCACGAGAGAAGGGCCCCATGTAGCTGGCAGCTGCGTGCCAGGGAGGGCCCCAGGCTTTGGGTCTCTTTGCTCTCCTGGTACATGATTAAGGAAAGAATATTTAAAATGAGTGAGTAAAACGTGTCGTCGGTACCAGGAACAATCAAGGCCGTGAGTTCCTCGTTTCTCCCAGGCAGACCCTTTGCACACGGTGAAGTTTATCCAGCCCTTGTGCCGCCGAGCTCCAGGCAGTCTCCATGAGCCACGGGGCACCCCCGCCCAGAGCGCATCGTTTCCTCGGGTGTGACCGGCCTCTTTGGCCCCTGGGCACACCCAGGCAGCTGGTATGTCCCTAGTTATGCCCAAACCCATGAAAATGGGGCTCAGGAAGCCGGGACGCTGACACCCTCGTCCTGACTATGCACAGCCCTAAGAAAATGATGACACCGCTGACTTCAGGGATCCTTCCAGCCCGGCTTGCGTTTGCACCGCGTCCTGACGCTGCACGTGAAATGCCGAGACGACAGCCATCTTGTCTGATGAGAACCGCGGTAAAGAGGAAATGACGCGCCATCCCCACCTGCCCACCCGCCAGGCAGTCAGCGCTGCACCATTTCCGTGAAAGTGGGGAGGCACGGAGGGTGGGTGGTGAGCAGGGCTGGCCAGGCTCACGGCAAAGCCAAGGGGCAGCCTCAGAGTCAACCCGGCTTCCCCACCCTCTCTGCCCCCAGCCTCCTGCCAGCCGAGCTCTGGCCCAAGGGTGTCCACTCAACCAGCCAACAGTTAGCTACAGGCAGGGAAGGGACGGGCCCAACTCGGACCGTCCCACTTTGCTCTGAATGCTGCAAAGTGAGTAATAATTCCCCGTTTAGCCAGTGCACGCCTGCCAGCTCTGTATGTTCAGGCAATTGCCGCGGGTCCCCTCGGCCTTCTTCCCAGCATGGCTGGGTTAAGCAGGGCCCTGGCACGAAAGATCTCATAGGCCTCCGTCGGTGGCCAGGAGCCGGTCCTAGAGACCGGTGTCGGAGCGCCCAGGCTCGGGCCCAAGGGGAAGCCCCTACTCCACCCAGCCCACCTGCTCCGCAGTCCAAGCGTGGAGGGCTCTGCAGCGCTCCTCCCATGCCCAGGCTGAAGGGGGTGGGGGCGTTTTTCTTCATGTTTCTCTTTTCATTTCCTTATTCAATAAATGAGTATTGAACTCCCTGCGTGTGCAAATCGCTCGGCAGCACTCTACACAGGGAAGCAAAGAACATGAGAGCATGTCAAGGCTCTGGCCTGAAGGAGCTTGCAGGTTTATCGGGGTGGGGGGCCTCACTTTTAACTTATTTTGCAGTTATTTAAATAACTGAGGACAACCAGAAAGGCATCGGGAGCACTGAAGGAAGGAAGAGACTACTTCTGACCAGAGGACTTGAGGAAGATTTGTGGGCGGGGAAGAGTTTGTGGCTGGTGTCTTTGGAGCAGAGTGGGTGGCGTTGGGGTGAGAGGGCGCCTGGCGGCAGAGGCAAGGCCCCAGGATCGAGGAGGGCTGGCCGCAGAGAAGCAGGCGAGGGGGGTCCTGGGAGGCTGTGTGCAAAGGTGAGCCCAGCTGGGAGCCCAGGTAAGAGAGTTGGGCTTCTGTGGGTGGGCAGTGGGAGCCACTGATAATTCTTGAGCAGGGGAGAGGCAATGTCACAGTTGTTATTTAGGAAAGCTGATGTGACAGCTATGTGAAAATGATGTTTGTAAACATATGCCGGGACACCTTTATAGCTCGTCCTGTGTGCCAGGCACATCTGAGCACTTTAAAAGCATTAACTCTTTCAGTCCTAAGCACCCTAGGAGGTGGGCGGCCCTTCTCCTTCCTGCCGGGAACCCGCAGAGACGGCGCACGCACTGCACTCAGCACCACCCACCCAAGGCCGTGTGGTCCGAGGTCCTGCGGTGACAAGGCCCGACACCCACTTGGGAACAGACCATGGCCAGACTCCATCTCTCTGTCTCTGTTTCCCAATGTGTAAATAATCTTTAACATTACTGTGTACCCCAAGGGGCTGTTGAGAAGATGAGCGGATGAGGCCGGTTAGTACTGTGTGTCACAAAGCATCCTTGGAGCCTGGGTTTGAATCCCGACTCTGCCTCTGTCAGGCTGTGTGGCCTCTGCAAGTCACTTAACCTCTCTGGGCCTCCTCTTCTGCCTCTGCTGACTTGCTAGCCGAGGGACGTCCACTGCTTAGGACGAGGCTCCTGCCTGCCTTTCAAGACTTGATTCAAGTCAGCTCTTAGAACGAGGCTCATGGCACAGACGCGGCGCTAATTATTACCAGAGAGGCAGGAGTTAGAAACAGGGCCGGCCCTCCCCATTGCGGCCCGGCTGACGCGCTGCTTTCATTGGGAAGGCGCAGGGTCTGGGCAGGTGTCTTCCCTCCTCTACCAGATCAAGCGCGCGAGGCTCAGGGCATTTGCAGGTCTGGATTTGGATTTTAATTGTCATGATTGAAGGGGCCTTTTGCAAATCGCTCTCACTTTCCCTGGCTGAGCCCATCGATACTCGGTACGTGACTGCTTACAAAAGCCGCTAATTGGCGCCTCAGCGACGGCCCTGCTCTCGATCTGCTCCCCTTGCGTGCGCCGCTCCGGCCCGCCCCCCGCCCTTCTCTCTGATCCACGTCTCATAAGGGCATCTCGCCCTAGAATTACGAGCACAGAAATCAGAGCAAGAATCTTCTGCGTTCTATTTCTGGCTGTGACACAGACGACGGCGTGTGGGCCGATCACAATGCCAGAATTTTCTCTGGTCTCTGGGAACTAGCACAAGTCACAGTGGCCTTCCCCTGCCCCTGCTCCCCGGGGGAACAGAGAGTGGGGTGGAGCCTCCCGGCTCGTGTCAGTGACGGGCAGGACGGTCGGGGTTCCCTGCGCTCGGGAGCGGGGTCCACTCTCCACGCCCTGTTGTTCCAGAACGGGGACAATGGGGCTCTGGGGCAGGAGGACAGCTGTGCGGTGGGACGTGGCCCCGCTGGACCAGGCACTTCCTGCGGACGGCGCCTGAGCCTGTTCTGCTCCCAGCACGGAGCTGGGCGCACAGCGTACCCCGGCCGGCTGAGTAAAGGAACGGTCGCAGACACGGGCAAGCACGTGGGCCTCTCTTGCTTCCCCGCCGTGTAACCCGCCTCTGTTGGGTTCTGGACCCAGGACTTGGAAACGGCGGCTCTTGGGCAGGCGCAGACCCCGCTGCCCTGGACTCCGGGGTCTCAGGGTGCGCAGGAGGTCTGCAGAGGGCACTGACGGAACGTCCAGCGAGAACCCGCAGCCCAGCCCAGCGGCTCCGGCCTCCCCAGCCCCAGCCCTGGGAATGGAAGGGAACCTGGGGAGGGGCTGCCCCCAGGGGCGGGGCAGGAAATCCCGCAGATTCTTGAGATGAAAATAAGTGTTTTTAGAGCCTTTTAATTTTTCTCAGTGCCAACGGATTCTGAAGTACCCCGCTGGGCAGAGAAGAGTCCAGAAATCCTATTTTCGTTGATGTGTGGGGACTCTGCACTAGAAAGCCCACAGCCAGAAGCCCAGGAGAGGCAGGACTGTTAGAGAAGCAGGCTCTCCCAGGATCTCCTGAGCACGTCGGGGAAAGGCAGTGACCGCTGCAGTTTTCAGAGCAGATCGGACCTCAGCGAGAGTTCTAAGTCCCCGTCTCCAGAGCTGAGCTGGGCCTGGCGTGCAGGGGAGGCCACCGAGGCCCAGGAGTGGGTCCTGCCGAAGGGCTGGGGCTCACCCTCACCCCTCAGTCCTGTGCTCCGCTAACCTGCTCTCACCGGCCGCACGGGGGACGCTGCCGGTGACAGCGAGTAGGCAGAGCACAATCTGGGGGCCTCTCCAGGGGGCCCACGTGAGGGCACAGATAGTTTCCTGGGTCCTGGGACTCAGGGGACAGCCATGGGCCGTGCAGGGCGGGAGGCCTGGGATGGCAGGGCAGGTAAAGGTGGAGGAAAGCTCGCCAGCACCTACCTGCATGGTCCCCCTAAAGGAGTGACTTTGCCCAGGGGGTCCCAAGTGACCGCCCAGCAGTGACGGGTCTCAGAAGGGTCTCCGGAACATGCACGGCCCCTCATTCGCTCAGACCCAAGGGGGTTCCTACCACCAGGCGTCCCTTCTCAAGCTCCCCTGGGGGAGGGAGGGCAGAAGGTGGCCACCGGCCCCTTCCCAGCATCATGGGCTCTGTGGGCAGGACGGGGGCTGAGCCCTCTCCCTGCACCCTGAGACCTCAGGAAACGTTTCCCCCTCGCCCCTCCCGATGCACGCTCTCCCAGAGCACATCCTGTGCCACTCTGAAAGGAGGTTCGCAGCCGCCGGCGTGGGCGGGGCAGGCTCACGCCCTGCCGTACTGTCCCTGTGCTGCCAGGCTTTGTCCGGCGGGAGCCTCCTGGCCACGGGCACGGGGGTGTCTCAGGGAATGGCAGCGTGGGAAGAGAGCTGCCGGTGCCCCCGGGCGCCTGTCCGAGGAATGGGAATGCTGGCGGAGAGCCCCCTGGCCCCCAGACCAGCCTGAGCTGCGGGACCGGGAGCAAGGGTGGGGACAGTCTCCGGGAGCAGAGTCTGGCTCTGGCTTTTCTCCAGAAACTGTGGGGCGAACGCGGCCGCGCCGTGGGCATCTCCAGCCCTCACTTCAGGCGGGCTGGGAGCCTCGGGCCACGGCCCTCCTGGAGCTCCCTGCACAGAGCACCCGTTTGGAAGGCCCTAGCCCTGTCGGCGCCCCGGGACGTCACCAGCTAAGCTTCTGGGCCACAGGCCCTGACACCACCTGCCTCTCCCTCCTTCGTAGGCTGTGTCTGTAAGGCTGACCGTGCACGATTGTTCCTCCCCCGCAGGCCGACGATGCCCCAGGGCCCCTCTGCCCACCTGCCTGTCAGGTGTGACACCCAAGCCTTTCCTAACTCTTTCGGGGCACTTATTTATGCAACGAGCAGGGCTGCAATCTGCCCGGCGATGACAATATCTTGAAGGAGTCTGAGCAAATGTCAACTCTTCAGTTACTTTAAAGAACAACAACAACAACAAAAAACAAAGAACAATGAATGTTCTCATGGTAAAAGCATCTGCTCTCTTCTTCTAAGTTTGAGAACTTAGTGTATAAGTGAGACTAAGAGGAGATACCCAAGAGAGCAGCAACGCACTTCAAGATTAGGAAGAAAGAAGGCTGCAGGCGAAGTTTGATCCAGCCAGGTAGAGGATGAGAAATCTCGACCTCTGGGCATAGGAAGGGCCAGATCTGAGTGTTGAGCGGGGCATCTGTTCTTTCTGTGTCCCTGTGGGTACCCGGGTCCACGCTGCACTGGATGCTAGTCTGGATGGGGACCTGCCACTACCTTGGTCAAACAGGAATGGCTCAGCTCTGAAGGACACACACAGCTGGTGTCTTCCTCCTGGGGGACATCTGTCCTTCCCATGGGCTTCTGGCCTGAAAGGCAGCCTCAGGGTGGAGGAAGGCTTTGCCAGGTGCCGAGTGGGCAGCCCTGCAGCGGTTCCCAACACCCAGGTTAACAGAAGACACCGCACGCCTTCCAAGAATCGATCAGCCCCAACAACAAGTTGGGCAGAAGCAGCGGCTTGTGTTTTTGCTTTCCTTGACAATTTGTAAAAATGAGAGAGATAGAAGGTAGGCACTTTTCCAACGCCTGCTTCTCCAGGCCCCAGGCGAGGCGAGCTGCGGATTAATCCCAGCTTCTGGACAGCTGTGCTGAGCTGCTCTTCCCAGAATTCCGTTCCAGTGTCTCCTGTGCTATTTTTTCCCCAAAAGCCAAAGTTAACAATCAAATCTAAGCGTACAAGTCACCTCTGCTATAAATGTAGCAGCAAGCTTGTTTGCTCTGATCCCCTCCTCTAATGGAATGTTAAATAATCCACTTGCAGTCAAGGAATATTTCTGGAAACTTCCATGCTCATAGGTCTAGAATCTACCAGGTGCACAGGCAGTGCTGACCCGCCCAGTGGAGCCCCCTGGCCTCTGTCAGCCTCTTACCAAACACCTCCATCTCCTCAAGGTTTCTCTCTTCTGGGTCCACATGGAGGTTATAGCTCTGAGAAGAGTTATTTTTGCTTAGCAATGGGGTACGGAATAAAGGGAGGGACATTTTTTTTTTTTGACAGCGTCTTGCTCTGTCACTCAGGCTGGAGTGCAGTGGCATCATCATAGCTCACTGCAGCCTCAAACTCCTGGGCTCAAGTAATCCCCCTGCTTCAGCCTCCCGAATAGTTGGGACTACAGGTGTATGCCACCATGCCTGGCTAATTTTTTTATGTTTTATAGAGATGGGGTCTCACTATTGCCCAGGCTGGTTTCAAACTCCTGGGCTCAAGCAGTCCTCCCGCCTCAGCCTCCCAAAGTGCTAGGGTTACAGGCGAGAGTCACTGCACCCAGCTGGGAAGATAGTTTTATGCTTCGAACTTTGTTTCCCCAAAAGATGTGGCAGTCCTAACCCAGTACCCGTGAATGGCACCTTATTTGGAAGGAGGGTCTTTACAGAGGCAATCAAAATGAGGTCACTGGGGTGGGCCCTGATCCAATGTGATGAGTGTCCTCATAGGGGGAGTTCTGGACACAGACATACACAGATGCAAAGACACAGGGAGGAGACAGTGTCCACAAGCCAAGGGCCACCTGAGGTCAGCAGAGGCTGGAGAAGCCTGGGGCAGACCCTCCCTCCAGCCTCAGGAGCCAGCCCTGCCCACACCTCGATCTTGGACTTCCGTCCTTCAGACTGTGCAGCCAACGTGTTTCCATGATTAACTGGCAGCAAGTTGGACCCCGTGCAGCTCGAGCAGGTCATCCCCTCGGCACAGCTCGGAGCCCAGGAGCAGAAGGATTACAGCTCGTCAGGAAAGGCCCGGGCACAGGAGGCTACAGGAGGCGGCTCTGGGCCTCAAGCTGCCTCCACGGCCGCCTGGTGGCCCTCCCAGTGCCGGGTTAGTGCGGGACAGGAGGGGCGGACGTGCACAGGCACTCTGACCTGCACCCTGCCACCAGAAAGGGGAGAACCTGTCCACATCCTGGGCCATGCCACCGGCCTGCTTATTCATTCACCGTAGCTGCCATTTACAGAGTGGGAAGTGGAGATGGCTGGGTTTATTAATTAATGATCCGTCTCTTGGTGTTGATGTATAATTCATTTCAATGACTTTTTTCCCCAGGATGTATCAGAAGAATCGGCTCCAAGCTGGCCTGGGCTGGAAGGAGCAGCGTCCTCAGGGTTTGCAGGCCCCATCAAGCCTCGGGGGCCAAAGGGGAGATGGAGGGGTCCACGCTGGGGGCAAGGGCTGGTGGACACCCAAGAGCCACGTGTCCAGGGCGACAGGGCGCTGTCTCCAATGTGGCTCAATGACAGAGAGCCCATGAGCAGAGTGGCCAGGGGATAGGGGAGTCCCAGGCCCAAGGTGGAGGGGACACTTGGCCACCAGACAGCAAATGCAGCTATCATCCGAGGAGCTGAGGCCCAGCCATCTGCAGCCCAAAACAGAAGTTTCTAGCAACATGCAAAATGGCCTTTTCAGGGCAGACTGAGCCTTGGGCTCTGCAGCCGGGCCCAAGGGTCTGTCCTGCCTCCCGCCTTTCGTCTGAGCACCCCGCGGATTACGGAGGGGCTGTCCCCACACCGCAGACCGCCGCACTGACAGGCCAGGTCCCACGGCGACAGCACACGCAGGCTGTGGCGGCTGCTCACACCTGTATTCGGAGTCGGGCAGACGCTAGGAGGGGGTGCTGCTGGGACGACGTTCCCCCCACCCTGTGGCAGCTGGGACCATGTGGGTGAGCGCACCCTCACACTCCGACTACGGGCCACGGGCCACGCAGTGAGCCCCAGGGAGTTCGAAGAAAACCACGCCACATGCCAGGAGAAGGGCCTGGTGCTACTCTCTGAGCTGGCAAAGGCAGCAGCGTCATCGGTCAGCTAAGGACTGCCTCATCTGGGCCCATCACCTGGGCTTCCATGTACCCGTGTTTACCCATGTTCACCCGTGTGTGGACGCATTCACTCATACAATCCTCCACCAGGTTTCAGGCCATATTAGTTACCTACACTGAGTAACAAATTACCTAGTGGCTTCACACGTGGCCTGTGTATGATCACAGTTTCCAAGGGTCCGAAGTGTGGCTGTGGCCTAGCTGGGGCCCCTGCTCAGGGACCCACGCAGTGTGCATGGGACAGGGCCCCACTGTTTTGAGGCTCCGGGTACCTCCATGCCTGGCTGTGCACTCTTCCGGGAGCTCACCTTCCGGGAAGGTTCCGCTTCCAAGCTCATCCCAGGCGTCAGAAGAATTCACTTCCTCCTGGCTGGGGGACAGAGCTCAGCTTCTGCGGGGGCCACCCTCGCACCTCGAGGCCTGCAACCCCTGCCATGTGGACCCCTCGGGGCCAGCAGGACGGAGTCTTAAACAACTCAGGGAAACACAGGACCTCTCTGCCAGCTCTGGCGCATCCTGTGGGTTGTGGGCAGGTCACGGCCCCACTCATACTCCAGGTGGGGGATCCACAGCGGCATGAGTGCCAGCGGGTGGGCATCCCGGGGCTGCTTAGCGTCTGCCTGGTGTCCTCGTCAGCCACGGGGACAAGCGTCCACGTGCACAGCCTCCCTGCTGCCCAGGGCTGAGAACATCGCTGTAGAGACAGACATTCAGGTCGAGGACACGAGCGACCACGTGCTTCAGGCGAGGGCAGGGCCGCGTGGCCACGGGATCCCTGGTCCCCGGCTGTATGGGAATGCCCTGGAGGGGAGGCGCGAGCTTGCTTTCAGGCAAAGAGGAGGGACAGAGGCAAACCGCGGCGGTGGAAGCTGGAATCTTGGGGCTGTGTGAGACCAGGGCCCGCAACACTCTCTGTGCGCCAGAGGGGACGAAGTGGGACCAGAGCCAGTACCCTCTTGAGTTCCGAGGCTCTTTCCCCCACCTCACCTGCCGCGACCGAGGACACGCTGCCCGCCGGACTGCACGGGGTGCCTGGCGCTCTGTCTCACGATACACTGCCTGAGCCTGGTGAGGCACCTGGCCTGCTGACAGCCGTGCGCGCCCCAGCTCCGGGCCGATGACTCACGGTGGAACAGATGCAATGCAAACCACGAAGCAACTGCGGCCAGCCGCCACGGCAGTTCCCTGCAGAGCGGTGGCCTGTGCGGGGCTGGGCTCCCGGGGCCTCTCAGGCAGGGGCTCCACATCCTCGAGGAGCAAGCCTGGCCTGAGCTTCGGCTGCGGTCACACCTTTGCCTCTGCAAACTCTTCCTTGCCCGTTTCTGTCCTGTTTCCCAGACTGTGCAGACCCGGGGTGGCTCGCCCTGCGGCGCAGGCTCCAGCCTTCGTGCCATCTCCCTGCCTCCTAGGAGACCCACGTGCTTGCTGGGAGACCCGAACGCCCATTCCGAGGCCCGTCTGAATCAGGATTTCTGGAGAGCAGGGACCAGGAACGTGCATTTTAAGCCAATTCCCAGGGGCATCCCTCACCCTCGCTGAGGGTACAGGGTGCTTACGAGGCTCTAAACCCACTTTCTGCAGGTGGAGAGACGCTGCCCCTTCCCCCAGCCATGAGTAAAGGGCCATCCCCCTGCACAGAGGACAGTGCTGGAATATCGAACGCGCACGAACCCCGGCCACTGCGAGGTTCCAGCGCGGCCCAGGGCGGCGCCCTCAGCACGCGCTGCACAAGCACATCATTGCTTGAGGCCTCCAAGGAGCAGGCTGCCCTCGCCCACCTCCCGCTATCGCGCTGGGGCTCCATTTCCTCCCCCACCCCAAGACTACCTGCCTCTGGGGACCCTCAGCTTCACACAATGGGATGCCGCTCTCCCTGGCAGCCTGTGACCCCTGGAGGTGGGGGGGGGTGTTATGGACTAAAATGTGTCCCCCCACCCCCAAAATGTACATGTCAAAGCCCTAACCCCTAATGGGAATGTCTTTGGAGACAGGCCTTTAAGGAGGTAATTGGGTTTAAATGAAGTCACGCGGGTGGTCATAATCCAGTCTAACTCACGTCCTTGTAAAAAGAGGGCATCAGGACACAGGCACTACGGAGGGATGACCACGTGAGGACACAGGGAGGAGATGCCGCCTGCAAGCCGAGGAGAGGGCTCAGGAGGACCAGCCCTGCTGACCCCTTGGTCTTGGCCTTCGGGCCTACAGGTCCCTGGGAGGACAAATGTTTACTCTCTGGGCCCCAGCCTGGGTGCTCTGTCATGCAGCCCTAGCAGACCAACACGGGAGGCCTGGGTTCCTGCAGCTCAGCAAGCCCCGCGGCCTGAGGGAGGAGCCGTAGTCGCCAGGGTGAGCGGCTTTGCCCCATGACCGAGGCCAGAGAGGTCTGGGTTTCTCCCTGGGACACGGGGGCTATGGCAGGACCACCTGGGCCTCCCCGCCCCACCGTCTGTGGTCCTTTCTCTTCCTCGGCCACAGCCTGCCCCGTTGGGGGCCCTCAGGCCCACACATGTCTCTGTCCCAGACTTGTCCCAGCTTCCCTGTCCCAACAGCTTGTGCAACGCTGCACTGACACCGGTCTCTGCCCTAGCCTGGAAGCTCCACGAAGACAGGAGAGTTCGTCGTCATGCTCCTGGAATTATGGCCACGGTCAAGCTCAGGGTCACCATTTGGGGAAGGACAGGTGGGAAGCGGGAGGCCCAGCTCGGTCGTATAAACTTGGGACTGTGCCAAGTTATAGCTGGTTCCCTGCACTCAGAACACTCGGCCACACAGGCACAATCGTCCCCTCTGCGCCGAGGAGGGCTTGACAGCCAACCCCTGCCACGGCCCCTCTCTGCCCTGGACCCTGGCTTTGTTCCGCTCCCCACCCGTCCCCCATCGGAGCTCCTGTACAAAGGCCAGTACAGGTGCCTGCAGACAAGCCCAGCGCCTCCCTCTTTCTAGTTGGGGGGGTGGCTCTAGTGCATGACTCTACTCCAGGGGATGGCAAATCTTTTCTGCAAAGGCCAGAGAGCATTTTAGTCCTTGTAGGTCATATGGTCTGTATTGCAACTACCCAACTCTGCCACTGCTGTGTAAATGAATTTACATGGAGCCACAGGCACCATGTAATGAATCAGCATGGCTGTGTTCCAATAAAACTTTATTTATAAAAGCAAGTGGAGGGCCCAGGGGCCATCGTTTGTCAACCCTGCTCTAACTGAGTCCTGTGAAGTCCTGATGCTCCATCATTGCTGGCTAAAGCTCACGATAGGGAGGTCTACCTTCAAAGGCTGCCTGGAACCAAAGAGCCACTGAAAAGGTGCTTCCCAAAGAGGGAGCCCTGGAACACCATCCTGGTAGACTTCGCACAATCAGAGGTCTGTGGTCAAATGAGTTTGAGAAACACTGTCAAGTCTACCCTAAGAAGATGCATGCTAAACCGCCGGCAGGATAAACTGTGTGTTCCCACAGTGTTTGCTCCAGGAGTCCTGTGTTAGCAAACCTGTCTACCTTGGTCTACCGGAGCCCTCCCTAGGCACTTTGGTTTTAACATAAAAGCTTTAAAGTGTAGCTACCGTTGGAAGGACACTCCAGGGCCTGCTCACTGGGGAACCTGCCTTGCAGATCGGTCTGGTGACCTAGATCTGAGCCACTAACACACGGGGGGCCTTGAACCCCCCAAGCTCTTTCCAAGCCTCATGCCCACTGTAGATGGTGGCAGGTGCCCAGTGGGAGAGCACCTGCTTGTCAAATGTGGCCTTCATTGGCATTTGCCACAGGCTAGCCTTGGCCAGGCACAAGGGGACCGTGAATAGGACGGACACAGCCCCATCCAGAGAGCAACACAGGGTGTCCATGAGACATGGAACAGCATGGCGTCTCCACTGAGCATGTGAGAGGCCCCCGACCTCATCCCTCGCCCCTCACCTGACCGGCCTGCTGTCCCCCACTTCTCCCAAAGAAAGTGATGTTGGTCCAGCTTCACTGAGGAGGTGGCTGCCCTCTTTCCTGCCTGCTGGGCAGAGGGTCTCTTTCTGCTCCAGCTTCCCAGGATGCCACAGACAGAAGACATCTCCCCATCTGGGTCAAGGTCCCTGCCCTGGGCCTCAGTCTGCACTCTGCCCGGGCGCTGGCTGGGCTGGCAGCCGCTGGCACTCCCCGCTCCCTTGAGCCAGCAGAGTGGCGGCAGCTACATTTGCTGGCCCTGGACACGAGCGTGGGAAGTCCAGAGCAGGGCAGTGGGCACTGGGCAGAGCAGCCCTGCTTTGTGTGGAGAGCGGAGGATGCTCGTGGGAGAACAGCACACACAGTCTGGGTGTCGGGACTTGTGAAAGCGCAGAACATTATCAGCCTGGCTCTCCTTTTCATTTCCTCTTTCTGTCACCTAAAGATCTAAAGATTCGCATGACATTTCAGCGCTTAGGAACCAGTTCCCTACGGCCATCTCTAAGCCCAGAGTTGCATTTTTAAAAACTGTTCAGAAAATGGGTGTGGAGCTGGCTGTGGGCCGGGCACAGTGCCGGGAGCCAGGGACGCGGCAGGTTTGGGATCGGGGGTGGGAGGTTTCTTGCTGCCCCCTCGGAGTTCCTAGGCTGGGTGGGTGGTACCCCTGGAAAGTGCCAAGCACGCAGGTGACACTTGCTATTACTGGTATTGGCAAGGGGATGGGCGGGCAGCCCGGACGTCTAAGCATTTCTCGCAATATGAGAGCAGTCAGCGTAACTGCCAAGAGAGGGAGACAGGCCACCTGGGGGTCCCACAGATGGGGGTTTCCAAGGGCAGAGAGTGGCAGGAGTGCTCAGCAAGGGAGGAGCAGGGCACCAGCCAAGGACGGCCCCCAGGATGCTCCTGAGGGATCCAGGGGGACCCCCCTCTCTCTCCTTCCCTCCAGCTGCCTCTCCACCTAGGGGATGGAGGGGATTTTAAATGTCCCCAAAGATGACCCAAGGCCAGAGGAGGCCCAGAGGTTAAAGTGCTCATGGGAAGAACTGATCACTGAGGATGTGGCCGGGGGGACGGTGGGGCAGGGACCTACAGGAGATCTGGGCAACACAAGTCCTCTCCTTGCTCCTGGCTCTGCCCCACGTGGCGCCCACCCCATGTAAGTTCAATCCTCATTAAGTGGCAGCCCATGTGGCCAAGCCTGGCTGGGTCTGTTTCCCATAGTGGCCTTGGGACCCTGGCCGGTCCTCAACCCTGCTGAGCCAGCCCAGGAAGCCGAGATTGTGGCCTCGGGTCTTATTAAACGTCTCCCAAGTCCTTGAAGACAGGTGTCTGCATAATCTCTGGGGCTCTGTCAGCCTCCAGTGGCCAATAGGGTCCCCCCATGTGGCAGAGAGTAGGCACCGGCCACTGATGGCTTTCGGAGCTTATGTTCCCTGCTGAGTCCGGGGCCCACGTGCCCTGAATGTCCACCCTCGTCACTCACATCCCACGAAGGCCGACATAATGTGTGTTCCACATAAAGTCTGGGCCTCCGAGGGAAGGGTGAGCACCTGCCACGTCATTTCTCACTCTGCCTGCGTGTCTGCCAGGCACAGGGCCAGTCCCGGGCGTGGGCCCAGCGGGGAAGGCCTGGCCAGACCTGGAGCCACTGGGCAAAGAGGAGGCGGCCCCTCCCGTGCAGGGGTAAGAGGCGGCAAACAGCATCTGCAATGCCAGGTGCCTCTGGTGGTTTCTCCAAGGACCAGCTTTGACCAGGGCAGGTGGGGGCCCAGGATCCGGAGAGGGGAGCAGCTGTGGGCCCAGGATGTAGCCGACGGTTCTGCTGACCCCTTCCCCGGGCAGATGAGAACCCCGAGCTGGTGACCAGGTGAGGGACCATAGGAGGGGCTGGGGACATTGCCAAGCCAGAGGGGACAGAAGGGGGACAGAAGCTTGCACATCTGGGGTCCACAGTCATCCTCTGACAGCTCCTGCTTGAATGTAGGGGACGCCTGACTCCCCACCAGCTCCAGCCCCCCGCTCCTGTGCTCTCCCACGCCAGCCTCGCTGCCCCCGGAGGCCCCACGCTTGCCCAGCTCCCCCTCCAGCCAGGCCGCACTCAAGGGCACCCCCACCCCCCAGTCAGCCCACCGGCCCCGTGGCCCCGACTGCTCCCGTGCAGGTGCCCAGGTCCCTCCGACGCGGCCTCCTCCGTGCGCACCTGCTCCCCGCACCCCGCCTTGCGTGCTGCCCACACGGACTTTCCTCCAGCTCTGCAGAGCCTCGTGGGTAACGCGGGGAGAGCCCCGGCCCTCGGGGTGAAGCACAGGATTCCGAGGCCGGGCTGCCGGGAAGGCCTCCTGACCTCGCTCCAGGAGGCCCCAGTCGCCGCGCAGGCGTCACCCCAGGGCAGGTGTCGGCCCCCCACGCAGGCGCCGGCCCCCACAGTAGGCCTCAGCCCCCCACGGCAGGCATCAGGGCCGATTCTCCTCTTCCCAAGGACTCGGCTTCGCAACATCCTCCCCATTCCCTTCCCTGCTCTGCCGGGTCACTCACATTGGCAGGCAGACGTGCCCCGTTACGCGTTACCAAATGAAACTGTCCAAACCCTCCCCCTCCGCTGGAGTCCTCTGACTGCGGATTCCCCGTCGCCGGGCCCCACACAGCAAAGCCCCTCAAAACGCTCGGGCCGCGCACTGTGTCGACTGGCCCGGCTCCCACCCCCTCCTCTCTCCTTCCACCCCACAGTGCTCTGCCTCACTGAGGCTCCGGCACCTGCGCCTTGACCAAAGTGGTCTCCTCTCTCCGGCCCCCGGGAGCTCTGACGTGGGGACCCCCCCACCAGGGACAGGCTTTTTCCTCCCATGCCGCCCTCCCATTCCCCTCCTGGCCACCGTCCCTGCTGCCCCAGACTGTCCCTTCGTCCTCCTCCCACCCTGTCCACACGTCCAGCTCGTCCCCACCAGCTCCACGACCTTGGGGGCCATCCGTGGACCAGCCCCCGAGCCGCAGACTCACAAGCCCCTGAGTCCCCACAGACCTGCCCTCGCACAGCCGATGGGGCAGTTTCAATGTCACAGGAAAGGCTGCCACCGACGGTCCCTGCCAGTCTGTGCCCACCAAGCCTTCCCAGCCCAGTCCCAGGCACCACTTTCCATCAAGGACAAGAGGTGCTCAGACCAAAACCTCGGGAGACCTTCTAGATTGTTCTCTTTCCCTGATTCCCACCTCTGATTCCTCCGTAAGTCTGGCCAGCACTCCCTTCACAGGGAATCTGCCCGTGAGCCGGTCTCCACCGGCGTCATGACCTCCCGTGCAGCCCTGGCGCCTCCCGACTCTCCCGCGACATCCGCCGGGGCAGCCAGGTACTTCCGGAGCAGCCACCAGACCATGTCCCTCCGCTGCACACGCCATGACAGCATCACGCTTACGATATGCTCCGAAACCCTCACGCCGTCCCCACGCCTGCCAGGGCCTCCCCCAGCTCAACTCTCTGACCTGGCCCCCTAGTTCCCTGCAGCCCTCCACGCTGCCCCCCTTCCTTCCCTCCCCCACCCTCTTCCCTTGGCCTCCTCCCCCAGGTTCCCCATGGCCAGCTCTCAGGACACCCCCGCCCCTCGCATCCCACACCCACGTGTCTGGACCTGCCTTTCTCCTGTCACTGGCAGGGGCCTGTGTGTCTCGTCTGCCCTGTGCTGTGAGGGCAGCGAGCGGAACACGGCAGGTGCTCAGTGATGAGTCAGGACATGAGTGATGGCATCTACGAGGGACAAGGCCAGCGAGAGGTCACACACCTTGACCTGTTTGGGACACTCAACCTGGTCTGCAATAGCACAAGGGGAACTCTGTTTTCTCCAAGCCCCAGGCCTGAGCCTCTGTGCATCTCTGCCCGGGGGGCGTGGACAGTGGGCCGACGCCCTCCCAGGCCTGCCCCCTCGGCCAAGCCAGCACCGGGCGGGATGAAGGAGGAGCGTACCCTCCGCAGGAGCAAACTCCGGCCTCCCTACGCCAGCAGCACGGTTCCGCCACAGCTGACCAAAGCCCTTCTGATGGCAGTGGCTGGGTGGGGCCCTCGAACACGTATGTCCACGTTTTAACCCCAGACCTGTGGGTGTGACCTTGTTCAGGCAAAGGGTCTCTGCCGACGTGATCGAGGATCTCCACATGAGGTTGTCCTGGGTCATCCAGGTGGGCCCCAAATCCAATGGCAAGTGTCCTTATGGGACAGACACAGGGACACGGGGAGGAGACCACGTGAAGACGGAGGCACAGACTGGGTGATGCGGCCACTAGCCAAGGAGGCCTGGGCCCCACAGCTGGAGGAGATGTGGACAAAGGCTCCAGAGAGTGTGTGGCCCTGCTGACACCGCAACTGCAGACCTCTGGCCTCCAGAACTGTGAAAGAATAAATTCACCTGTTTCCAGCCACCCAGACTGTGGTGACTTGTTACAACAGCCCCGGGACACTCACACACAGATGAAGGTTGTGCACCCTTTGCTGCACAGGACACCTGCCGGTGCGCAGGACGGGGCTCATCCTGGGTGAAAGGTCACCATTGGAATGTCCAGGAAATTCGCGGGAGGCTGGGGGCAACCAGCTCCCTGGGGGAACATTTGGTTGTCATAGTGACTAACATTCATTGACCAGGGCCGAGGCGCTGCATGCCCTGCCGTGCACGGGACAGGCACACAGACCACAGTGGCCTCTGCCCTCTAGACTTCCCCATCTGGCTGCACAGTCCGGCCACCCTCCACGTCCCGGCCCGGAGCTCCTCTGCTCCACTGAGGACCTGGGGGGTTCTCTCCATGGTTTTAATAAGCACTGAAGTTCCCGATAATGATTTGATTTCCACCCAAGTCAAAAGAAGGTTGCATTATTTTTGTTCCCAGTGTCACTGAGAGTTATTCACCATTTCGGAAAGTCACCTGTCCCAGCTGGTATGGTCATCACACAGAGGGGTGAGGCTTTGGCTGCCTCATCAGCCAGTCAGTAGAGACGGGCTTGGGGGCTCCGTGCACATACACAGTGTCTGATCCCGAATCACGCTGTCTGCATCACAGCGAGGGCACCGCGTTGAGCTGTAAAACCACCAGTGTGGTAGGGGATGTTTCCCATGGATGAGGCACTGACCGCATGAGAAGGGGCATCACCAACACCCACCACGAACTCAGGCTAGGACAGCGCCGGCCTTTCTCTCTCCTCCCTGGGCCATGCGCACCCAACCCGACATTCCTCAGCCACCCCCATGAGCCCGGCCTTCCCTCCTGCGTCCCTGCCTTAGACGATGCTGGTTTTCTCCTGGTGGAGGTGGGAAGAAGTGATGGGGACCCAGGCGTGGTTCCCAGCGGCTCAGCCTTGATCCCAGGACATGACAGCGCAAGCTGCCGGCCTTCCTGGAAAGGGTGTGGCTCCGAAATCACACGGTGGGGGCTCCGACTCTTCCACCCACCCTGCCGCCGCTCTGCTGATGAACAGGCCCACCAGAGCTTCCAGGAGGGCCACGAGGACAAGGGCGCTCCTTTGGTCACTGGCCCTGACACATGGACCAAGTACTTCCGAGTGAAGGAGGGAATCTACTTCCTCTTGGAACAAGACCGCCAGCGCCGGGTGTCCCAGTGCTCCAGGCAGCAGAGCTGTGTGGTGGGAGGGTTCCTGAGCCCCACAGATCCCCGCTGGAGTAATAGAAAGTGACTCGGTCCTGGACACACTCGCCCACTCACGTGCTCCTGCGCCTGCAAACTGGGAAGTGCTGTTCCAGCTCCGTGAAGGGAGGTGAGCTGTGCAGGGACAGTCGGGGCAGGCAAGCCTGTCCCCTCGCAGGGAAGCAAGACGTGGGGTCCGGCTGTTCCAGCCCCCTCTCCAGCCCCACCCTCACTCCCGCGGGGGTGGCGCTCACACAAGCCACGCCTGGAGGGATGTGGACCTGGCGCATGCTGGGGTTGGCCAGTGCTGTCCTGGGGTAGGTCTGACCGCTGCCATCGTGAGCGCCGAGGCCTTCCAGGGCAGGGAAAGGGCACACCAGGGACAGAATAGCACCGGTGCGCAGCCACACATCCCGGTTGACTCTGGGGCGGATATTAAAGGCGACAGAAAACAAGTAGCATTTCCCATCGCACGCGCCACTCAGTTTCACCAGCACAGCCACGGGCCGGGTGGATTCACGTGTGTCCCACGGACCATCTGACTCCGTCCGTGTTGCCTGAGTGGTCACTGTGGTGCTGGCTTCCCACCTGGGCTGACACCATCGAGTCTCAGAATGGCCTCGAGAAAGACAAATTAATTCCCAATTTCACAGATTCCCAATTTCCCAATTTCACTCCGAGCTAAGGACTCCGCGGGTGCGATGGCAGCCAAGGCCTCATCCGATCCCAGCCAGGGCGGGGCCCACCACCCCGCAGTCTGGCCGAGTCTGTGGAACTGGGTGTCAGCGGCCAGCTGGGAAGCCCTCAAGTGTCACTCGGAACTTACCTGCTCCGAAGATGAGAATGATGCTTCTTCTGCAAGGAGCACGCACATGGGACCCTGTCAAGCTAAGCATCATGACGCAGGCCACCCCTGGGCAGGGTGCAGGGAGAGGGTTCAACCAGGGGAAAGGGCAACTCGTGACCCCCAATGGCAACTCTAAAATTCAGCCCATGGTCACCTGCTGCGTGTGGCCCCAGAGCCTGCACACACCACTGAGCTCCCTGCCTGGTCCTCCCTGACCAGGGAGCCTCTTCCCTCACTGCTGCCAAGGTGGGGAGGAGTCTCTAAGGCCATCGTTCCAGCTGTTGGCAGAAGGAACACGGGGCCTCGCCCACTCTGAGGGCAATTCAGAGCTGGAGGCGACGCTTGCAGAGTCTCATCCAACACCTGCTCCAGAGGCGGGAGACTGAGTTTGGGGGGCTGCCGCCGCCTCCCCCCCCCGGCTGAGTTAGGACTCAGCCAAGAACCTGGCCTGGCCCTGCCCACCTGCATGCCCCCCCAATCTATGTGGCCAGAGTAATAATTGGGTGACTGCTGAAGCTATCTTGGTGACATTTCCTCTACCGTCCTTACCCGTCATTTCTCTCCTGCATAAGGATGTGTCCTTATCCGTCTCGCTTTCTCAAACAGATTTTTAAACTCCTTAAAAAGAGGGAAGAGGGGGAGGGGCCACACCTTCCAGCTCCTCGCCCCTTCTCTACCCCGAGGTATGACGTTAATATAAACTAAGTGCAGGCTTGACGGTTCCTCGAATAATTGATCAAGAAGCTAGAAATGCTAAGACGGGTCCTCTTAACACAGTCAAATAAAAATTCTAAAAATGGTATTTTGTCTAACATTTAATCTCAATGCTCGAATTGTTCCCCTGTGAGTGGAAGAAAATGATAAATTCAATCCATCATACATCACAGGAGTCTATTTTCAATCCCGTATGCAGCAAAATACGTGCCGTAAGCAAAGACAGATTCTACAGGGGCGTGTTTTGTGCAACTCCCTGGCATATGGAGAGTCAGTGACCCCGCCTGTCCCCTTAAAGGAGATGGGTTTCCGGGCTTGGGGGGGTCCACTGAGGCCTCCTCCTGCTGTGAACTCCCACCCGGGGCGGCAAGGGAGGCAGCTCTCCAGGGCCTGGGAGGGGAGACAGCCGGCGAGGGTGAGCTGAGCAGCTCCCAGGTAGAAAGTGCCTTAGGATAGGCACATGGTTCTGTAAGAATTAACGAACTTTCCCCATCCCTAATGAGCTCTTAGTGGAAAAATGGGGCCCCGGGGGAGCAGAGAGGCGAGAGATGCACGCGGTAGTGCAGCCAGGAGCACCGCGATAGGCAAGTACAGGGAGGCCCGCGACAGAGTCGTCGCCAGCACAGCTTTGATGAGTCAGAGCTCATTTACCCATTGGGTGC
This sequence comes from Avahi laniger, assembly GCA_963575035.1. NCBI lineage: Eukaryota > Metazoa > Chordata > Mammalia > Primates > Indriidae > Avahi > Avahi laniger. The sequence continues at coordinate 21,057 of CAUYSK010004916.1, read as the reverse complement.
GAACACAACTGTGCTCAGCAAAAGCAGGGGGGTGATCTCAAGGGGGGCCCAGAGAGCTGCGGAACAGCCTGGCGCGGGTCACCACTGAAAACCATAGCTCCAGGATATTCTGTGCCTGCTCCACTCAGAAAGTCACGATTAAGACCCTCAACACCAGCCTGGCCGTCTACAAAGTTTAGGGCGTCTCACAGAGCACCAGACACTCATTTGCTCTTTGATGCTTCCATCCCAATTAAGCCACTCAAAACTTTTGAAGTCATTTGCTTCAAATATTTTTAAATTAAGGACACATCCATTTCCCTGGCAGCAAACACCCAGTAACTTAATTAAAAGGGGCTCAGCATTTTAACCGCCACCGTGGCTCTAAACAGAAGGGAAAGGAGCACATCTCTCCCGGTTACATCTGCTTCTCATTCCTTCCACTCCGATTCTGGTATTTAGAAAATGTTTCATCATTGCGAGACTTGCCTCTGAGGTTGGCTGGCCTGCATGGCTGCTGAGGTCAGCTGACCATCGTGTTGCAGAGAAAACGACACCAGCTTATCCCTTGTGCTTACAGAGGGACATACCTAAAGGACGCTGAAGGCCTCCCTTCCCCCTCCCCACTGGTGACAAGGACAAAGCAACTTGGAAATCATCCTTGGAAATGCATGAGTGAATTCCAACGCAAAAATTTCCAGGCAGGACTTGGATGACATCTGAGCCATCTCATCCTTGAGGTGCTGGATGTCACAGACACGTGACCGACTGAATGGGAACAAACCTTGAATGGTGGTGGCGACCTACCAGGCTTTGGCCCCTCCTGGCTGCTGTGCTTTCTGAGAGAAGGAATGCGCACAGCTTGGACAGTGCCAGCTCCCTCTGGCAGGCCGGGGAGCCTCAAGCCGGAGCCGGCAGGCAGGGTCTAAGAACGTGAGGTCGGGAACCCATCACCACGCGCTAACCGCAGGCCACGCACCGACGCCCAGGCACTCCCACAGTGGGCGTATTCAGTCACCTAACTCAGTTGGCTTGAATTCCCCACGCTTGCTTTGGAAGTTTTAAGATAAAAGCTCAATGACTTTTAGTTTTGCTCCCAGGAGACTCTGATTCCAGATTCAGAACCTGACCAGCAAGAGAGCTGTCACGGGAGGACGGAGCCACGCAGGAGGGAGCCCTCCTCTCCCGACCTCAAGCGAACTTCTGCCCCATCGGACGGTCACCTTCTGCCAGCACGCCTGTGGGGCTGGATCTCAACGCCTCCGTGAACCTGCGCCAGGTGATTTTCCACCCAAGCCATTCCTGGCTAGCGCCATCTACACCCCTGTACAGAGCAAAAGGCCAGGGGTCTCAGGATCCCATCAAATGATCCCATCAAATGACCCCTCAATGAAGCAGCAAAGCTGGTGGCAGCAAATAAGCACAATGTTAGCCATTATTATTGTCATCATCTTCACCATGGTCATCATCACCCTCACCACCAAATTCACCATTATCACCATCATCACCATCGCCATCATCATGACCATCGTCACCATCACCATCATCATCATCATCACCATCATCAAATTTGCCATCATCATCATCGCAATCCTATTAACAGCAGCAAGCACACACTGAGAAACTACTACGTGCCAGGGACCGAGTACTCCACACACACAGTCTCATCTAATCTTTACAACATTACGAGGTGGCGAACTCCACATTCCCACCGAGGCACAGAGACGACAAGCAAGTTGGCCAAGTTTACGTGGCTACTACGAGCTGAAGCTGGGAATGTGAAGGCAGGCAGTGGGACTCTGAACCATTACCCTACAACTCGGGAGACTTCCCAACTACTTCACCTGCACGGTGATTCCTGAGAGAGGCCCCTTTGACCATTCCAGCAGCTATTCCATGTAACGTTAGTTCCAGAGAAATCTCAGAGTGCCCCAAATCACCAGACACCTGTTCTTTCTGTGTCCATCAATGTCTGTACTATGGACAAACAGGAAAATGTAACATGTCCCTTCTAAACATTTCTCTACAGAAGCAAAAATAAAATTCACACATCCCAAAATGTGATTTCAAAGATCCCTCTTTTGACAGCAGAACTGATTTAATGAATGCTTTGTATCACTTTCTAAATCTCCAATTCCAAATTCTGGGGTGGCCCCAGCAGTGAGTGGGCAAAGCTGAGTGTGTCTGAGTTGAAAAGACCCCCAAGTCCCTGGTGGCCTGTTCTGCCTTCGACACTGCCCGTCCTTTCCAGAGCCATTCTTACTGGGTATGAAAACAACTGATGTGTATGGAGGATTCTTAGACGTCAGGCACTTTATTTTATGCTCAGTGTTGATCCACTGAATCCCACAGCAACTGTTTAGGAGAAATAGTTGTGAGCTTCAATTTTGCTGGTGAAGCAAAGGGAACCAAGAGACCTTTCCCAGGGTCACAAGGTGACATGCAGCAGAGCCCAGATTCTCTGCCACATCCTCAGCCTTGAGGCAGGTACTGCTGACCGCAGCAATGCCTGGCTTCCCAAACTGCAGCTCTGGGATCCCCAAGACCACTCGCGCTGCCTTCAATGTCTGAGAAGTGTGAGTTGTGGTCACACTGAACAGAGAGTTGGGAACCAGGTTGGATCTGATGATTGTGGAGGCAGAGGCATTCGTGGGAATCCAGCCCTCTGCTCCACCACCTTTTCCATCCAGTTCAGTTTTCCTGCCCTACCCCACCCTCCGTCTAGGAAGGAGCTCCAGATAAGGAGATACACAGCCTGTCCTCAGTAGCCTGAGCAAATAGCTCACCTCCTGCATCAGTAGCCAGTTCTTCCCAGTGTCAAACTTGAATTGCTTCTGCTTGGGTCATTCACTTCTGCAGCTGGTACCAGCTGGGCTATGATGGACTCCGTGGGAAGAGTCATCTCGGCATTTCCTCCCTTCCCCTTGCCTGGCCTGGAGGCCGAGGGCTGCTGTCCAGCCCCCGCGAGGGCCACCGTGAACTGCCTCCTCCCCTCCTCTGCGGACCAGCGTCACTTTCAAGAATTAATACTTCTTTGCATTAGAAACAAACATACATATTTTTCTCCTTTTAAATTTGTTTTGTTAAACAAATTAATCTAGCACCGGATTACATCATGGAGAACCATAAATCTTTTCCAAGATAAGCATCTGTCGAGTTGGATTAGCAGCATGCAATGTACTGTGAATTCATTTGCTAAGCCTTATAATGCTGTCCCGGGCGTTTAACTTTAGCAATAACAAATGCAATTTGGAATAAATGGGAACTCGTTTCCTCATCCATGTCCACAGCGTCAGGGACGTACACAGAGGAGGTGGCAGTTAACCGAGAGCGTGGCATGATGGCCTGTGAGTTTGCCGAGGTAAAAATGATGCTTTGAAGCTGCTCGCAGGGTCCTACACGGGATGAGGAACTGTGGTCCGGGGCTCTGCAGATTCCCGACGCAGGCTGCAGGGGAGGCCACCTAGGCAGGGCCTCTGGAATGTTCCCCAGGGCGCTCCCAAGCTCCCAGCCCCCTGCCGGGCATCGGCATGAAGCTCGATTGTGCTTTCACAGACATGTTGCTCCCGAGGGAAGGGGAGCTCAGAATAAAAACTGCAGGTTCTCTCGTCCAGGTGAAGGAAGGAAGTAGGTCACCAGCTATCCCGTGAAGGACAAAAGCCGCCCAACCCATGAATAGCTGCCCAACCACTGAGCACTGCCGTCCTGCCCAAGGTGAGACAGAGAGGGTGGGGACGCTGCGCCAGCCGTGCTGCAGGTGACCTCTGCAGAGCAGTTCCCTTCCTCCCCCTTAGCCCAAAGAGGCCGTGTGGGGCCCGTGGAGCCCACACCTCGAGGGGGAGGAAGAGCAGGTGTGAGGAGACGGCGGCGTGCCGCCCCTTTTGTGCGGATGCCTGGCGTCGGCCTCCTGTTTTACAAAGTTAGCAAAGATCACTGTTTGTCTAGGATGTGCACGCACAGCTCAGAGTCGTGAACTGCCACGTCACCCTGGGACGTCAGGCCATGGCCTGTTCACGGAGGCAGAGGAGGCCGGAGCTGGGTGAGAACGGCCCAGATCTAGGGCTCTGAGCTCTCCCACCAGGCCTACGGGATGCCCCGGCCACGCCGGTGCAGGCGACCAGTGCAGGGACAAGCTCTGGCTTGGGAGATTTCTAAGAGCTACTCCTTTTGGAGGACAGGTACAGGAGGAAAAAGAAAAACAAAACTACACGGAAGGAGATATTTCAAAGCCAAAGAGCTGTGGCTGTCCACATGCAGCTAGAATATAGCAGCAGAAAATTCTCCAGCCTCCAAACGCCCTCCTAAGCTGGCCCCGGGGAAGAGAACTCTGCCACCTGAGTCACTGTGTGCGAAGCTTCAGTTAACACCACTGGAAGTTCCTCCTTTAACCCAGCCTCAGTCTTTCCTGCTATTTAAGGCCATTCCTAATCCTGACCAAGGCCAAGCTGGCAGGCACGCCCCATAGGGCCCACACCCCCGAGGGTTTTGGTGACCCCTCAAGGGCCCGTCATCTCCACCATGAGACCTGCCCACATCTTACTCCTGGGCCGCCCCGGCAGATGAAGTTCCGCAGCTCCGGAAGACATGGCTCTGTGTCTGCGGGGACTCAGCTGGTCCCCAATGGTGGGTACGGCGTCCACTTCTACGTGGACGCTAAGGGAAGCTCTTCCCCGTCAGGCACGCCTGTGCTTGCCAGTACACAGTGCACATGCGCGTGCGAGTTCACGTACACATAACGCCCCGCTTCGCTCTGAGCTTCCACATGCAGTGTCACCCCTACAACATCTCGGCGTCCCCCCAGCCGGGCCCCCAGCCCCCAACCCCAAGCAGACTCCAACCAGAAAAGAGGTGGCCGTACCTGAGGTCTCCCCCAGGATCCGTGGGGGCTTGATGCTCTGCCCATCGCCGCTGGGACTGGTGGAAGGCTCTGTTGTGCTAACCCCGACTGGGATCCTTTTCCGGGGGTCCAGGGACTCGGTGAACCCCTTAGTCTGTGGCGTCGTTGGGGTGGCCGTGGTGGTGGTGGTGGTGGCGGCCACAGTTGTCTTCCGCGTTTGTAAGACAGAGACCGTGGTGGGGCCGTAAATGCCCGGAAACGTGTTGGACTCCAGGCCCTCCTCGTCCCCGGTGGGCCCCCACGCAATGAACTCGGCCTCCGTCGTGGGCCGGCCGCCTCTGAAGTCAAAGCTGCTGAGACCGACCCCCTGCAGGTGCCTCCTGCCCCTCCGCAGCAGGGCCTGCTGTTCCGTGGCCCCGCCGGCCACAGGGGGCGAGGACGAGGAGGGGGAGGCCAGGGAAGGGCTGGATTTGGCTGCAGCTGGGGGCTTGGAGAGCCCCCCTTTGGGCACGAGCGCGGCCACCTGGTCCCTGGGCTTGTGGGACCGTTTGGCCCGGGGAGTCTGCATTTGCCCGTGAATCCGCTCCATGCGGGGCGGCCGGGGGCTCCACACGGGGGCCGGGGCCCGCGCTGGCTGTCCACTCTTAAAACTCCACAACCGGGGCGGCCGGTGCGACGGGCGCGGCAGGAGCCGGAACTCGGGGCCTGGGCCCAGGGCCTCACAGGCGGGGAAATCCACGGCGAGCTGGAACATGGCTATAAGTATCCAAGCATGGCTTCCGAGGCAGCAGCCCGGCCAGGGGGTGGACATGGAGCTGCAGGGAGGAGAGAAGACGGTCAGAGCGAGGCGGGGGCTGGGCCCGGGCCATGTCTCCACCCCCGGCAAGGACACTGCACACAGAGCTCACGCCGACTGCAAAAGGGAAACTGAACACCCCACCCGCTGCCTTCGCAGGCTGACTCAGTGCGGCTTTCCCATCAGCATCTTGAGAGCGCGCCACCAGCGGGTGTGTGCGGGGGATGGGCTCCCGGCACCCCAGGGCCCAGGAACAGGCTGCGCACAGAGCCGGCTGGTGACCCAGCAGCCCGTCCACGGGATGGAGACTGAGTCTCCCAATGCCCCAGGGTCAGCCCAGACAATACGACTTTAAAAGACCACCCTGTCCCCCCGTCCTTGTCTGTAACACAAAGGAGGCCCAGGAGGACTCAAGGGGAGACAACAGCAGGGCGGGACCCAGCGCCACGCAGACCCCAGGGCCAGGCGCTCTCCCCAACGTCCCTGCTCCTGCGGCCTGGGAGGGACAGAGGCCTCAGACTCTCAGTGTGACCCAACCTGTCAGACAACAGCTGGGACACAACCCGTGGGCACCTCCTGGGCACCTACACCTGCCGAGCGCTCACGGTGCAGACACCGCCGGCTTCCCTCTCCCCGTGCAGCGTGCCGACCGTGCATGTTTGAAAGCAGGAGTGTTGCTTTAAATGCTGCACGTAGAAAGCTGCTTATTTCTGGCCTCTTCCGGACCTCACCCGGGAAATGAGATCTGCTCTGGATAAGCTGGAAGTTTATTGACGCTGAAGTGTTTGTTCTGGTGACATTTCCGCTCCCCTATTCACCTTCGGTACAGGTGCCCTCTGCAGCCCTCTCATCTGCCTGCCGGGAGGGTGGAGGAGCAAACCTAGCAGAACCCGGCCAGGAGGTAGAGCTGCAGGGGAGCCGGAGCCACCCCAGTCCCATGGGGAGGCACCGTCACTGGGCCCGGAGCTGTCTCCGGACTGGGGGACACTCGACTGTCACACGAGAACCCAGAGCACAGTGGGAGCCACAGGGAAGGGCCCGGAGGCTGCAGGCCCACGTTCCCTCTTCCCCCAGCTCAGATAATTGAGGACTGATTATCGGTGTCATTCAAAGTCACTTCTCATCACCAACCTCGCGTCTGAAAGTTAAAATGAATCCGAAAACTTTAATGAGTGTGGCGGGTGGGTGAGGGAGGGTGTTCTGTGCACTGAGCCACCAGCCTGACGAGCTGCCCGAACCAGGCCTGGAAAACAAGTTGGGTGGTTTTTCTTTACGAGGCATCACGTGACTTTAAAAAGGAATGAATCGGTGCGTGTGTATCACTGTGAGTGCGCACACGGGAGGGCCCAAGCGTGTGCTAGCGTGTGCATGGGGCACGCACAAGTGTGCATGTATGTGTGTTGGTGTGTGTGTGACACGGCACAGGTGTGTCCATCTGAACACGTGCGAGTCAGTGTGTGCGTGTGTCAGTGAGTGTGCCGGTGAGAGTGCACCCGCGTGCCAGTGCGTGGGGGTGTGAAGACGAGTACATGCGTGAGCGTGCCTGTGCGCGGGAGAGGCCGTCTGCGAGCAGGCGCCAGTGTGCCCGTGTGCCCTGGGTGCACAGGAGAGGTGGGAGTGCACCGGTGGGGAGTGTGCCCACGTGTGTCAGTGCAGCTGCGTGTCCATGCGTGTCAGTGCGTCTGTGCCCGTGGGTCCGCGTGTGAGAGCGTCTGTGTGAGTGTGCATCCCGCGCGCACACCCCGCCTCCTTCGGCCCTGACACTCGGGCCGACTCTCGCCGAAACTTGGGAACAAGTTGGTCCCTTGGGTCGTCAGGACACTGAGAGAAACTCTTGCTAATGAGCACTAATTACCAAAAAGGACCAATCCACAAATAAAAAGGCCCCAGTTCTTAATCAGAATGAAAATGCTTTGCTGCAGAAATTAGGAGCTGCTCATCAAGCTAATGCTTCCGTGGCATTTCCGCCGGTGTGCAGTTTCTCCACACAAGTAGCCAGGACAAGGGCCACCGTCCTCGCGTGGCAGAAAGTAGGTCAGTGTGAAGCTCCCCATACACATACCGAGGGCTCGCCTCCGCAGCTGCAGGTGGCCAGTGTGGGTGGGAACCGGTTAGAGCCTCTGCTTCTCCCACTGCCTGCACATCTGGGCAGAAGGCTGGCCCCCAGGGGATGAGATGCTTCTCTGAGCAGGTACAGGGCCTCACCAGACAGCAGGCCCCAGCAGGTCCCGCCAGGCCCCACCAGGTACAACCAGGTACCACCAGGGTGCCCCAGGTACAACCAGATACCACCAGGCCCCACTAGGTACAACCAGGTACCACAGGCCCTACCAGATCCCAGCAGGCCCCACCAGGTACCACCAGGCACCACCAGATCCCAGAGGGCCAGAGCAGGCCCCACCAGGCCCTCCTAAGGTACAACCAGGTACCACCAAGCCTTGCTAAGCCCCACTAGTCCCTACCAGATCCCAGCAGGTACCACCAAGCACCACCAGGCACTACCAAATCCCAGAAGGCCCTAGCAGGCCCCACCAGTCCCCCCCAGGTACAGTCAGGTACCACCAGGCCCCACCAGGCCTTAGTAGGCCCCACCAGGTACAGCCAGGTACCACTAGGCCTCACTAGGTACAACCAGGTACCACCAGGCCTTACCAGATCCCAGAAGGCCCCAGCAGGTCCCACCAGGCCCCACCAGACCCCACCAGGCCCCACCAGACCCCAGCAGGTACCACCAGACCCCAGTAGGTACCACCGGGCCCCAGCAGGTACCACCGGGCAGGCTGTATCAAAAGCAATGACAAGCAAACCTGCCTGCCATCAGCGCTTGGAGAAATATTGCCCCAGGAAATTAAAATTACAGCGCCTAAGCCTGTGCCTGCCTCCCCAGCATAACTCCACACACAGGATATGTCTGTGATTTTTCACCAGTCACGGCTGTAATTGGTTACTATAGAAACCCCCTCATTTCCCAGACGCCCAGCTGTTATGCAGAAAAACCAGCCAACTGCAACAGAGGCAGGGGGAGGTCAATCTGATTTTCCTCTTCAGGTCCAGCTTCTTCCTTTTTAAAGTGATTGATTTGTTCAGAGAGGAGCACAAAGGACAGGCGGACCAGCCAGGACAGAGGAAATGCAGGGGCAGGGAACAGGGATGGCCCCCCATGGTGAGGCTGGGCCTGGTTCCGTGGCCCGCCACCAGGCCCACCAGCCTGTGTGCGCTCCCTGGAACCTTGTGGTCCCGAGACGCTCTTGGGGACTTCCTGGTGAGAGGCTATGTCTTGGCACAAGGAGGACTTGGCCACATCTCCAAGGACCCCATGAGCAGCAACGAAGGCCCTGTCTCCCCATCCCTGGGGCTGGCTCTGAAACCAGGCGGAATCAGGAGCGCTCTCCTCACTGGCCCTGCTCAGCACAGGGCTGCTCCCATCTCAAGATTAAGAGGTTCTGGGAGGGCCTCGCCCCAGGAAGGCGACCACGGTACCATCAGCCATTCACCATGACGGCGGGTGACCCCACCGTCCGTGGGAGGAGGGTCCCGCAGGAGGACGCCGAAAGCCATCACGACTGTCATGCAACACACGCACCAGCGGGCCAGGCTACGGTGTGGGCAGAGGGGGTACCAGCTCCCCCAAAACTCTGGGGTATCCACGGGCCCCTTAAGAACATACTGCCGACTTCACGCGCACAAGGAGAGCTACAAACAAACAGACGGCCCATCGCACGCGTTGGCAAGGATGTGGGGAGATGGGACCCTCCTGCGCCGCTGGCGGGGAGGTGAAACGGAATGTCGCCGTGGAAACAGTTCGGCAACTTCCTGGAATCTTACACACAGGACACCTCGACGCTGCCATTCCCACTCCCAGGGCGAACACCCGTCCACGGAAATCCTGTGCGTGAACGTCCACAGCAGCATCACTCACAGTTGCCAAAAATGGAAAAACCCAAGCGTCTACTGACCAACGGAGGATAAACCGAATTTGTGTAGCTGCACAACAGAACGTCATTTAGCCGCTCAAAGGAGGAACGTGCTGATGCTCGCTACGGGGAGGCCCCCAGAAGCGTCACAGGACGCGAAAGTGAAGGCTGCGTGTTGTCTGCTTCCATTTCTATGAAACACCCCGAGCAGTGAATCCACAGAGGCAGACAGATGACGGGGTGCTGGAGGGTTATGGGGTCACCGGAGTTGCTGCTTTAAATACTGGGGTTGCTCCGTGGACAGCAGCAGCGGCCACACACTCTATGAATGTACTAAAGCCACAAACTGTACACTTTCAAAAGGCGAATTTTAAGGTGTGTGAAGTATATTTCCATAAAAATCCCAGGGGACGGGCTGGAGACGGGGTTGAGGGCAGGACACTGGGGGCCGACGCGGGTGCAGGGACCCCGGTCCTGGCAGAGCCGGCCCCTCCAAGCGGCAGGTGCACTGCAGTGGGGACTTGTCAGGCTGGTCCTCACTGGGACTCCCCGGGAGTGAGACTCGGCTGTTGTTGGAGTGCCTGGTGACGCTCATGCACACCATGCCAGGACAGGCGGACGGCTCCCGCTGGGCAGCCTCCTGCCCACGACCCTCAGGGAGGAACGAACTCCTCAGCCACCCGCCACCCAGCTGCTTCCAAACGGGGACCCGCTGAGGCGTCTCACTTTATTTTCTACTTTGCAGCTTTCTTGCTTCTCTTCCTTCTAAATTTTTATTGAAATCTTTTTTTCCCCAAGAACAGTTTAATAAGATTCAGTGAATTGAGATTCAATTCGCTACCTTCTGTGTATTTTCTTCGCAGAAGAAAATCACTGTCAATTAAGGGAACAAAGACATCTCTTCTACCTGAAGTTGCACCTTCCCCGAGCTGGGCGTGTGGGGTGTCGGCGACCCGGAAGCCGCTGGCGGCTGCCTTCCCAGAGTGAGCGGCGGGTGGGCCAGAGCATGGGGATTGTGCAGCCCGGGGGCCACCTGGAATCCGCAGGATGGGATGGGACCCTGGAGCTGTCCCACAGGTGGCCAGCCCACCCCAATCCTGCCACAGAGACACCCCGCTCCCCATGTCTGCTCCTGGCTCTGGGGCCTTGGGGAATGCCACCGCCATTGGTAGGGTCAGCCGAGCACGGGCTTGTAGCTTCCACTCTGCAAGCCCCAGTTTTTCCGTCATTTGTATGAGATGGCTGGAGCAGGTGGGCCCTGAGGTCCCCTCCTCCCCTCCTCCCCTTCTAAGAAAACCTATGCTTCTGTGATCAATAATTCACACGGCACAGCTAGAAACGATTCCAAGGAAGCAGGTGGAACAGACACGCGTACATTTGTTCTGGGACACGGTGGCACCCTGGCTTCTTGCGAGTCCTTCTTTTGTGGAAACCCCACCGGCCCCGAGGTGGATGTTGCCTCACTGGGGGCCCAGGCCTCACTCGGTGGGTCTACCGCCCCACCCCCACATGACCCTACATCCAGACGCTTCCTGACTCCCACCGCACTTCTGCCGGCGCTTCGATAAACCTTGTTTCAGAATAGTTGAAGATTTACTCAAAACATTGCCAAAGAGCACAGAGAGTTCCTGGGCACTCTCTTCCCAGTGTCCCCAGACGTTACATCTCGTGTCACCACAGTACACTTGTCACAGTGCATTACTGTTCACTACACCACACACTTGACTGGGATTTTCCCCGCTTTCACTTAATATCCTTTTTCTGTCCCCGGATCCTGTCCAGGATACCACACGACATTTAGCTGTCACATCTCCTTAGGCTCCTCTGGACTGTGACAGGTCTCAGACTTCCCGTGCTGCTGGTGACCCTAACGGCTCTGAGCACTGGTCAGGGAGTCTGCAGGATGCACCTTAGGGATTGGTAGGACGTTTTCTCATGGGTAGACCGGGGTTATGTGTTTTGGAGGAAGACCCCAGAGGGGACGCGCCCCTCTCATGGCCTCCTACCCAGGGCACCTGATCTCAGCCGGGGGAGGAGTGCTAGCCAGGTGTCCTCACCGGGAAGGTCATTGTGGTCCCTTGCCACATGCTAATCTTTGGCAGCAGGTCGCTAAGCACAAAGCATGCTTTTGGCGAGGGATAGGGGGTCGCTTTTCCCCTAACCCTTTGGAACTCCCCAGTCTGACACCCAGAGAAGGCAGGAGAGGTGGGGTGGGCTGGTCCGAGGAGATGGCTTGGGAATGAGGACACTATTTTTCCTTTCCTCAAAACCTACCGTCAATGTTCCAAATGCCCCTGGGCCTTGGGAAACACACAGGGAGCTGGGGGAAGCCTGAGTCCCCTGCCCCAGAAGGGCCCCGAGGCTGCTGCACTCGTCCTCAGGGGCAGAGAGCCTGTGCCACCCAGATGCCTCCCAGGGAGCTGGGCAGAGCCCTGGAGACTTGTTCTCAGCAGGTTCAGATCCGCCTTCTCCCGGAACGAGGCAGCGCATTCCACTCCTTGCAAAGACACGAGACCAAGGGGCGCAGACTTGGGGACCGATGGAGCCGGTGGCCAGCCTTCCGTGGGGACGCTGGCAGCCATGTCCAACCCCTGACTTGGGGTGAGTCAAACTTCAAACGCGTTGGGCCCTTTTCTCACCATCTGATCTCCGGCTGACAAAACACATGTTTCACCAGGAAGAGAAATGTGACGTTAGGTGGGAGGCAAGATCTTGGTGCCTGGTGCGGAAGTGGCCTCACGACCCCCAGGTCTCCTCCGATCCCACATTGCTCCGAGGTCCCTGCCACTTCTGGCCTTGGGAGCAAGGCCATCGTCCAACGCTGACCACTTCCATTTCTCTCCTCTTCCCACAAAGGCCTGGCTCCGCGGTGGCAGCGAGCTCACCCCAAGACCCCCGGCCCCTAGCACCACCAAGATGGTGCAGGCGGCTTCCCCCTGGATGTCAGGGCAGAGACCACCCCCACCCCCACTCGGGGACAGAACCGTCTCCCAGTCTCGGACCCCAGCCTTGGCTCAGGAAGGACACACTTTCCTCTGGAAAGCAGCTCTGGTTCAATTTCCCTAATGGAAACACCGCAAGCCATGATTCACCTTAACGGCATTCCCAGCCTGATGTCATCGTGCTGTCCCGTCACAGCCGCCCCGTGCTCTACGCCTTGATTTAATGTGATTAGAAACATCCCCCCTTTCAGGAAGGGAGCTCCAGGTTGCCTAGAAGGTTTCCATCTTCAGTGGGGCGAGCGCGCCAGACGCACATGCGGGATCTGACCGGCGGACAGGCAGCGGGACGGGGATGACTTGTCCGGGTGGGACAGAATCGTCAGGAGGCCTTTCAAAATCCCATCACGGAGTCTCCGGCCGCTCTCCTGCCCCAGCGCAGGGGATCAGCCCCAGGGACCTGGGACCCTCCCAACGCCCCTTCCAGAGGAGAGCGGGGCTCACTCCTGCTCCAAGATCGAGACCCAGGAAGCTTCGCGATCCCGTCCTCAGCCCAGATAACGCTGACCTGAGCCCACAGGTGGAGCGGCCTGGCTCGGGTCACAGCGCACTGGCCTCAGATCTGGACCCCGAGTCTAGGACTGGGGGAACCTAAGTTCCCTGTGCTCAGGAACTAGGTCCCAACAATCTCGCGCCTGTGGGAACACGGATATATTAGAAAAACTAGCTCGAAAGCAAAAATTTCTGTAATCTGAAACTGCAGTGACTCCAGTCCTGGACACTGTGCGTGACGGCTGTGGCCCGGCAGGTGCCGCCCCACCCACATGGCACCCAGAGGCACAGCGGCCTGGTGAGGCGCTCCGTCTTCCGGCAGAAGATCCTGGCGCTTGGCATCCCGTGATCCCGGCGGCCAGTCAGGTCCATCGCTGTTCTCGTCCGGGGATCATTTTGCCCCCGCAGGGGACATTTAGCAAGTCTAGAGACACATTTGATTGTCACCATTCTGGGTTACTACTGGCATTTAGTGACAGAGGCCAAGGATGCTGTGGAACATCCTACAGTGCAGATGCCCCCCCCGCTCTACGCCTCAGTTTCCCCACCTGTAAACCTGGATGAACACAGGCCCCCACACAGCAGGGGTGTCCTGGGGACTGCACAGGGCATGCTTTAAGCCTGGCCCTTCATGAGCGCGTGCAGGGATCACCGAGGACCCTTCCGCTCCATTCCCAGCCGCCAGTCAAGCCCAGGGGACCCCCTTCCCAGCAGCCCCGAGGCAGGGAGTCTGCAGCAACTCCGGGCCGGGGGCTGACGCTCGACAGCCTTCGCAGGTACTTGGAGGAGACTGAAGGATAGCAACGGCGCTGGCGTTCTGGTTGCCCGGGCAACGTGCCCGCGAGCATTCTGGAGGAGTGAAGTGGTGACAAGCAGTGGGTGGGCAGGACAGGGGCGGCAGTGTTCTCAGTCCCCGGGAGCGGGGAGCCCGGCTCTGCGTCTGCAGCTGAGCCCCCACTGCTGCCGCCAGGCTCCCTGTGCAATTCCGCAGCAGGATGGGGGAGACCATCCCGGAGCAGCTGCCCACAGGGTCCCCAGGTCCCCAAGGCCTAGTGCCGTCCCTCCCACGGCCCATGTCACGTCTGCGGTCTCTCCGGGCAGTGCCCAGGACGGGAGCAGCAGCTGCCCAGCTCACTTGCCGTCCAGGTACCTAGGACTGCCCCCACGCTTCCCCTGGAGGTGGAGACAAAGGTCCCCGACAGGGGCCCCCCAACACGAGTCGGCCCATCCCGGGACCAACACCTCTTCATATCCCTTTAAGCAGAGGAGCAGACTCAGCAAAGCCAGGCTTGAAGCAGGGCTGTGCCGGAACCTGCTGTCTGGTGCCCGTAGCCTCTGGATGTCAGCTCAGAGCAGGGACACTCAGAAGGGCTCTGGAGTGCCGAGGTCAATCCTGCGCATGTCGGCAGAGCTTCTCAGCTCAGCCTCGCCTGAGAATGCCAGGGGTGGGGCATGAGGGAGTTCACCGGTGGCTGAGACCCAGGCCCCACGCAGACCCGCTCAACAGTAACTCTGGGTGCGAGGCCTGGAGCCTCCCGGTGCATCCAGGGCTGAGAGCGCCCCTGTTCCTCACTCAGGCCTGGTTTAATCTCCCTTTACGTCCATTTCTAGCGGGAGACACGGGACAGGGCGGCGGCAGAGAGGGGTACTACAGGCAGGCCCAGTGACAGGACACCCTTAACAGCAAAGCAGGCGGCGGAACGGGGGAACCCTCCGGATACACAACTGTAACACACCGCAGCCCTGGTGCCACGTGACGCAGCCCCTTCCGGAACTTGGAGGCCCTTGGCCAGGGTGGCCAGGCCAGGAAGGTGCTCAGGGGAAAGTTCCATGCGCTCACACAGAGACACAGGAATGCACATCTAACTGTGGAACGTCACCCGGAGAGGAGGGCGCGTGGACAGCAAAGGCGGCGGGTACTAAAATAATACCCGCACGGACTGAGCCGCAACCGCCTGCCAGGCTCTGCGCTGTGCGTTCCACGGCGGTTGTCTCATGCCGTTCTCACGGCAACCCTGGGAGAAGAGCTGGCATTTGCTCTCATCTTGCAGAAGAAGGAAAAACACAAAAATAGCAGCTGTGTCTTTTTCTGGAAGGAAGTCTCTTAAAAATACAGCCGAAAGAGGGTGATGCGCAGGGAGGTAAATACTCAGCCCCAGGGAGAAGCTCGCTCGAGGAAGGACGCGTCCTGCAAGGGTCATGTGCGCAGGACTGCGTGGTCCCCACCACTGGGCAGCACGCGTTCCTCAGAGAGAACGTTCCAGTGTCACCTGCGCGGCTTCCTGGTGATAGCATCACTGCTCATCACTGAGAGTCTTGTCCCCGGGAAGGGAACTGAGGGAATAAATGTCAGGTCGCTGCAGCCCCTGTCTTCACAGGAAATATCTATTTCGGTTTTGCTGCGATTGTTATGTTGGTATTTACGAAAGCTG
Organism: Avahi laniger; assembly: GCA_963575035.1. Classification (NCBI taxonomy): domain Eukaryota; kingdom Metazoa; phylum Chordata; class Mammalia; order Primates; family Indriidae; genus Avahi; species Avahi laniger. The sequence continues at coordinate 5,608 of CAUYSK010004916.1, read as the reverse complement.
GCACGCCAGGCCCTTTTTAAGCCAACTGAGGAGGATGGGAGCGGCCTCTCGGGACAGGCATGTGGCTGTTCCATGGGTTTCTGGGATTTGCAGAGACAGGGAAAGAACTGATGAGGGGATGGGGGTGGGGCCAGGAGCAGAGCCGGTCGGGAAAACGTCTGGGTTCAGGGGCTCAGGCGGAGGGCCCAGCACCACACGGAACCCGATAACCGCAGGCCTGGGGCCCAGCCAGTCTCCTCTCCCAGGTGCCGGGTGTGTGTGGCGATGACAAGACTCCGGCAGGGCTCTCAGTAAAGCACCGGCTACGCTGCTTAGGGACGAGAAGGAGGTTCCGGACTCTGCCCACAGGAGGCGATGCCACCAGGGCAGCCATGTGCCCTCCCACGCCAGGGAGGGTTAGCAGGGCAGCGGCCAAGGCTTGGGACGCCTGAGCTCTCTGCAAACCTGCCCAGGCCGCTCCTGTGACCTCCAGAGAAACCTCAGACCATCCCGCAGGACAATCTGGGGCGGGAGCTTCCTTCCTGGGGAAACGGCTGGGAGAGCTCCACGCGGCTAACGCATCACGGGTTCTCGTGTATCAGGGCACACGGGGAGGAAGACGGAATCTGGAGTTACACGCTCTGAGCCACAGCCAGGAATGGGCGTCGTAAAGAGGCTGGAGTGAGAGAAGTGGGTACTGGATGGCGCCGGGACCCTGGGAGGCAGGGGCGGGTTTGGCCATCGTGCAGAGGACGGGCGATAGGGCAGGGGCCTGCAGCCCGCCAGGGGTGGGGAGAGGGCCGGGGACCTGGAAGGTCATTCTGAGTCTGTGGTCACTGGATTTTGGCAGGGATAACAGGCCGGCCCTCACATGGCCACAGGCAGGCGGGGCCAGAAGTCCTCAAGTGCCTTCTCAATCCCAAGGTGGTCCTCAGCCCTTCACACCCAAGTATAAACGAGGCCTCTGCAGGGAACCCGGGGCTGCGAGGCTGAAGGCTCCCGCTCCTGAGAGCCGCACAACCCCGAGGCTCTCGGGGACCGGAGGCTGTCGGGGCATGTTCTCCAGCCTCTGGGTGACTTGTGTAACATCCCACGTCCACGTGGGGAACAAGACAACCGTGAGTGGGAGAGAGCTGGGCAGCCAGAGCACGCGAGGTCAGCCCAGCGCCGCACGCGGGTCGAGACTCTGTCCCGTCTCCAGCCACACAAAGTCCCTGTTTCCCCATCAGGAGAGGAAATGAAGAGAAGCGAGGCTCAGCTGCGTCACGGGGTGCCATCCGCAGGATCTCCTCCTGCCCGCCCACCCGACACCCCACGCTGGTGCGGAGCGGGGCCAGCCCAGCCACGCGGGCAGAAGGGGCCTGGGAGGAGCTGTCCTGAGGCAGACGTCACTGCTGGAACCACCATCAGAGGTTTCCCAGCCACTGTCCTGACACAAACCATGACGCAGAACTCACCACCGACAGAGAACACCAAGCGAATGCCGCACGGTGCCCGGGGGGCTTTCCTTGTGGTTTCTACCCCACCCCGCTGCCAGCTCTGTGCCGCAGGGACCCGGCCTGGTCTAAACCTGCGCTGCCCTCCCACATACAGGTCACGTGTGCCCCAATGCACGCACTGGCACACGCAAACTAACACAGTCACATACGCACACACAGAGCACAGGTGCACATAAACTAACAGTCATAGGTGCACACACGTAAAGCACATGACACACACACATGCGCATACACGCTAACACAGTAACAGATGCACACACAGAATGCATGCACACAGGCATACCACACATGCACCTGGAGAAAGCACATACAGAGACACATATGCACATGCAGAAATACACGTGTACACACAGAAAGGCACGTGCACACATGGAGACACACGTGCACACGGAAGCACACACAGAACAAGCACACGTGCACACGCTAGTCCCCAGCTGCTCCTTTCCCAGTCCTCCTACCACCCTGGCCACCCCCTCAAGCATGTGGTGTCTCCTGGGCGTCCAAGTGGAGCATCCAGGGCAGACACCGCTGGCACGAAGCCGCCGTGACGGCGGCCGGCTGGCGTGGGGATGAGATGCAGTAGGTCGGGGAGGTTCTTCCCAAAGGAGCACAGCAGAGCGGGGCCAGCAGGCGGCCCAGGAGCAGCAGCTCCCCTGGGGCTGGAACTCCTAGCTCTTCTGATGAGATCATCCCATCCCGACCTGTTCCTGAGAAGGAGCTGTCACAAGAATTCTCGCTGGAATGTCTGGGATGCGAATACCATTTCCAGGGAGCCCTGGGGCGTCTGGGCAGCAGCTGTGACTGGAAGGAGAAGAAATGCTGTGTTCTGGGAAGGCCGAGGCTCCCCACTGACCAGGGTGGCACTGCCCGGCCCAGGGAGGCCTCCCCCTCCCCCCGCCCCAGAACACACCTGCCTCAGGCTCCGGCTGCTGTGCAGGGGCCACCCCGGCTCACCTCCAGGTCACTTCCAAGAGCAGCTGGGCTCCAGGCACCCAATTCTCCACTCAGGAGAGGGTTTCACTCGATTACTTAGAAAGCTCCCCCCGGGCACAGATGGCAGTGGGGTCACTGGTGAGCCCCCAGAACTAAAGATCGGAGAGCAGCTGCTCACTGTCTTGTCAGCAAGCAACGTCCTTCCCCAGGCCAGCCTCCTGTCTCCCGAGGCTCTGCTACAGGCTGAGCTGTGAACCCCCAAATTCATCAGTCAGAGCCCTACCCCAGGGGCCTCGGAATGACTGTACTAGGAGAGAGGGTCTTCACACAGGTAATTAAGTCAGAATGAGGTCACTCAGGTGGGCCCTAAGCCGATAGGGCTGGTGTCCTCGTGAGAAGAGATCAGGACACACACACAGCAAGGGACAGCTAAGTGGGGACACAGGACGAGGCAGCGTCTATAAGCCCAGGAGAGAGGCCTCAGAGAGGCCAGCCCCGCCACACCTTGATCTCAGACTTGCAGCCCCCAGGACTGGGAGACGGTGAAGGTCTATTCTGTAAACCCCTGGGCCTGTGGTGCCTGCCACAGCGTCGAGCAGAGACCAGGCTCCTTCTCTCCCGCTGCCCCGCTCCGATCCCGCCTGGAGGGTCCAGTCCTCCATCCTCACCCCGCTTCGAGTGCCGTGGCTGCAGGGACACTCACAGGCAAGACCTCGCCCCACGGGTCCAGCCTCACCTGGCCAGCCCAGGCCTACAGATCCTCGCAGTGAGCTCGCGGCAGACCCTCAACCCGGCCCCCACGAGACCCTCGGCCACTTCCGCACGGCGCACCCCCGTGTACCAGATGTCACCACAGTTCACCAGGTAGCACAGCTGATACCTGCAGCCTGTCCCTCCTTCCTCCCCAAACACCCACTCACAGGCCCCGTCCACGTCCCTCTCACAGCAGCTGCGTCACTCTCTGGGAGGCCGTCCTGTGCCCTGCGGCATGTTTGGCAACATCCCTGACCCCCTGAACTTCCCGCAGACCCTCCCCTGGGCTGCGACAACCAAACCTGGCACCTGAACTGCCACATGGCCCCTGGGGACCAAAGTGCCCCGTTGAGAACCATGGGTCCATCCACCCCTCCCAGCCCCTTCTCCAAGCCGTCCTGCCTGCCCCAGGCGGCTCCCACTGCTCTTCCCTGCCCCGTCCCTCGTCCACTCGGGTCCCCCAGCGATGCTGGTTCACGTGGACCAAGGCCTGCCCCCTGCTCACCCCCAGACCTGAAGGTCCCGTGATGACGGACCACCCTGCCTGGCAGAGGAGGACACTGAGCTGAGGGCGTGTCCTGAGCCTGGCTGGTCACCTCATGCTCCCAGCTCCGAGGGGCCCTGCAGCCACAGGGGACAGAAGGAGCAGTTCCCGGGACGTGCCCTGCAGGCGTGGGGGGGAGCTCTCCCTGCAGGGTCACCTGCACTGGGCCCAGCCCCGCCTGTCTCAGGGACCCAGGCTCCATTTCCTCCGTGTCCCCCAAAGATCCCGTATGAGAGCCATAATCCCTGACGCGGCAATGCAGAGAGGCGGGACCTCTAAGAGGGCCTGAGGCCCCCACGGGTTCCCACGGACGCCTGGGCTCAGCCCCTCCCTCCTGTCTCTCGCACGCTCTCTCGCCCCCCACTTCCGCCACGGGATGACGCGGCAAGCAGGCCCCAGTGTCGGCCCCTCATCCAGCGGGCTTCCCACTCCAGAACCGTGAGCAGTGGCTCTCTGTTCTTTATAACACGCGCAGTCTCAGGCATTCTGGTCCAGCGGAAACAGCACAAAGCGGTCTACGAAAGGCCCCAAACATCTGCGATGTGCGTCGGCATCTCTGTCTCTGACCCTTGAGGCCCAATGCGGGCACGGTCGGCCCGGCCCCCTTTGGGAAGGAAGGGCCACTTCACAGGCGGGTGGAGGTGGGCTCCGGTGTCTCCAGGGAAGGCGGGGATCCCAGTCTTGCCTAGGGAGCCCTCCCCCACTACCCCACGTCCTCCTGCCTCTTCCCCTCACCACCTCCTCCAAGGAAGCCCTCCCTGCCCCCCCGCAACACCTCCAGGAAGCCCTCCGTGGGGTTTTCCTCGCTGAAGCCCAGAGTCCATCCGCATCAGCACCTGCCCCGATGTCCCCTGGCCACGGGCTGCAACTCCGCTCAGCGCAGGGCCCTGGTCACTAAGCTGCTCATGGCACTTCCCCACTGGGGGGGCCTTTACGGGGGCATCTCTGAGCTTTCTCAGTCCCCCCATAAAATGGGAGAGGAACCAGCCCTGCCACCTGCCAGGGCTGCGGCGAGGGAGAGGCAGCTCCCAGAAAACTGTGAAGCGCAGCCAGGGTAGGTATTTAAGGAGCTTGATTCTTATTTAATATTAATTACTCTGTAATAGGAATGTTAACTATACTATCAAATTTTATTTTTATTCAGTTATTCAATAACCACTTAATGAAGCAATGAGAATGTTCTAGAAATGAGCACTGTCCCTTTGCTTTCCAATCCCAGCATGTGGCACAAGACCTGGCTCGTACAAACGTGTGCTTCATGACCATCCAGGGAGCACATGGGTGGAAGAATGAATGAATGAATGAATTGGGAACAGGCATTTTAGCTGACAAGACCCAGAGGGAGGCCTGGGGTAGATTCGGCTCTGTGTGGGCAAGCCTGGAAGGCTGCCTGGAGGAGGTGATGGGTCTTCAATGCCAGGTAGGAGTTCACTGGGGAGAGGAGGGCGGGAGAGTGGAGGGAATGCTGAGGCTTGATTGGTGGGGTCCACTCAGAAGGCCCCACTGTGGTCAGGACGGCTCTGAGCAAGGCGTGTGGTGGGGAGCTCCACTGCCAGCCTCGGGTGGACAGGTCCACCTGGGGCGGGTCCCCATGCTCCCCCAGGACCCCTCAGAGACCAGTGCGGAGCCATTTTTCTCTTCGTCCCAATGGATCCTTCCCATCCCTCGCCTGTGTTGAGTGTGACGGAGGCAGGCGCTTCCTGGGGACCCGGCCAGCGGAGCAATCGAAAGTCCTCCCAGTAACGATGCTCCTGCTGCCTCTTCCCTGTGACACAGGTCCAGACGCTGCCTGTCACCCTGCTGCAGGTTCAGAGACCAGGGGAAGGGGCTGAGGGGGGACTCGGGAAGGAGCCAGGGAGTGCCGGGGCGCCGGGCGGGGAGCCCGCCTGCAGCCTTCTCC
>CAUYSK010004914.1:0-10520 GCA_963575035.1 Avahi laniger | reverse complement strand
ATATATACTAATTTTTATTGTGTACTGGACATTGTGGATAATACATTGAAGTAATTGTGTATTCTGTTATTCTCTCAATAACAAGTCGATAAATTCCTGAAAATACTGAGGAAGCAAACCATGTGAACATCTATGGAAAATGCATTATGTACAAAGAATACATGCCAAGACTTGTTGCATTCAAAGAAGAGGGAGGAGGCCAGTGTATAAAAGTACATTTCCAACTTTATATCTTACCCCGGCCGTACATGGTAACTGATGCCATTAATTTCTAAGAATTTTCAGTTTTGCAGAAAATTTTGCTTATATCTTGTTTTATGAAGGTTTACAAAAACTAGTCTTAATTTTCTCTGTGTTTATAGGTTATTAACAAATTTTCTGCCCATCTGCTTTCCAAAACTGAATTATTTCTCATTCTTAATTTTTATGCCTGTCATCTTTTAGAAACTGAAGTTAACCATTTTTACTTGCAGTTTGGTCCCTGCTGTATGGCCCACTATGAGAGCTGCTGTCTTGTGCATTACCATGTGGTAATGGTTCTGTATGGTTCTGTATGGTAATGGTTCTTTCGGTGTGGGTCCTTCAGATTATCACACTTAATCTGAACAGCGACTCAGTAGGGAATTTGTTACTCCTACCCTTTTACTCTAAGGAAGTATAAGGTTTTGTCGTCTCCTCCATCTCTCTCCTTAATCTAGCTCCAAGAAGAAATCTAATAGAAGTCAAGAATAAACTCTGGTGCAACTGTAGTCGCATGTGATACTTTAAATGGGAGGAATGAGGGATTTTGATCAGAATGGGCAAGACAATTACAGTCCTTAATGGCAAAACTTAAATATCATCATTCTTTTTTCTCATGGGCTTTAGTTACAGTAAGAGGTCAGGTGTTGTCTCCCAACTGAGAAGCAGAGCAACATGACATAAAAAGATACACAGAATAGGGTGCTCTTGCCAGATTATAATCTAACACATAAACTAAAAAAAGCAGATACATAGATATTCAACTCTTAGGAACAGAGGGGAAATCATCCAGTGACTTGTGATGAAATCACAATTCTAATTTAATTAGAACCAAAATAAGTCATATGAAAATATTAGAAAAATCTTAGTAATTAGTTTTCTAAAACATGGCAATGCTATAAAATAAGAGTCATTCTTATTGCACAGATAAGGAAACTGAAACTCCAAAACCGGGGATGGAAAACTCTTTCCTTTACCAGAGAGATGGTAAATATTTTAAAGTTTGCGATCACACAGTCTCTGTTGCAACTATTCAGCTCTGTCATGAATCATGAAACCAGCCATAGACAAGACGTAAATCAACATATATAGCTGCATTCAAAAATATCATTTATAGAAACTGAGATTTAAATTTCAATTATTTCTCATGTGTCATGAAACATTATTATTCTTTTGATTTTTTAAGCATTTAAAAATGTTAAATACATCTTAGTTTGGGGACCATACAAAAACAAGTGGCAAGCTAAATCTGGCTTACAGGACATATTTTGTCAATCTTTGCTCTGAAAGAATAAATGATTGCCTAACGACCTATAACTGGTTTGGTCCAGCTTAAACATAAATCCTTCATATTACAAAGGTAATTATCTTTCCATGTAATTTCTGTATAATACCATCAAAATTAAAATCAAACATTCCTCACCACTTTTTGCAACGCTCCAAGTTAAGTCTATATTTTTTTCTCAAGGAGCTAGAAATGTCAGCACAGAAGGAGACTGAAAACATCTAAAATGGTTTTTATCCTTCTTTTATTCCTTTTCAAATGCAGTGTCAAGTGGTATCCAGATATTGCTCACATTGTTCCTGCCCTCTGTCTGAAGGTGAAATTCTTCAAATACCTGACTGTCTAAAGTTCAGCAATTGACATAGTTCACTTTTGTGAGGAAATAGGATGACTTTCCAAGGAAAAAACTGAATTTACCACTTTCATTACTTCACCCAAGGCAGAAAAATTTGAGTCTATGAAAATATCCAAATATCTTTCTCCAATATTTGAGACATTGATGTCAAAAATAATTATTTTCTAGGAATATAAAAGTGAACTTCATTTCTCATGGAAGGTGCTATTACCTAAGGATTTGTACATATTGTAGTTCTCTTTTACTGAAAATAGATGGCCACGAGGGACACAAAGACCTTGGCCTACTGTGAAATTATTACTGCTGCTTACTAGATATTTACATCTTCCTGTCACCTGGTAGCATTTCATTCCCTGTCCCTCTGTACTTCGGGGGAAACATACGATCATTCCTGTCAATGAATTATGGGGAGAAAGTGAAGTGTGTCACTTTGGGGTTGAGAATTTAATTGGTTCTGTAACATCCTCTGGGGTGCTATTTACCATTTATCAAAAAAAGTGGAAATGTTTCAGATTGTGGCTCCTCCAACAGCCTAGGTACCGTGGTGAAAATGATGGCAACACTAAAAAATACATCCATAATTTTGTGTATTAAACTGTATAACTTTCATTAAAAGTAACTTTTATGTAAGTGAGATCAGCAGAGAGATCTGAGAGAGAAATAGAGACAGAGACAGAGGGACAGAGAGGGGAGACATGTAGCATTGCTGCCGGTGTTACACTGGCAGGCACTGTCACAAGAGCAGTTGTGAACGGACACAGAGGACTGAGAGCATTAGGCATTAAGGGACTTTTGAAATTTGGCAAATTTAAAGTACAGGTCAGTCTGGGCCTCGAGGAAACAAGAGCTGGTTGGAAAGGCTGTCTCACCAAGAGCTTTCTCTCTATATTTAGCCCATTAAATGATAATCCATAAGTTATATCGTATCACACAGGCTTACCCACCTTTCAGGGGTGCCATCCCTGAATAGCACATAAAATTGTAACTGGAACAAAAATGGCTTTTTCTTGGAAGGGGTTCAGATCTTGTTTAGAATGCATAGGAGAGGAACATGAAGCAAATATTCTCTTCTCAGTCTGTAGAACGTGGGCTCCCTGTGAGAAGAGAAAATTTAGAACACTCACAGGTCACATCTCATTCTAGTGACAACTAGTTGGGGTTATGTCCTCCTTGTATTTGTGCTAAGACAGTCAAAGTTTGGCTGCCTTTTTATTTTTAACTTTAGAAAGATGCGAACAAGGATTTGGAAAGGAAAGCATTTATTGTACTGAATAACTTGTGACAATGATTTTCATTCTAAATAGATTTTTAAAAGTAGTTTTATTCTTGGCCATTATCTAGGATTCTAAAATACTTTCAATGTGGTGCACCATTCATTATAATGACGTTCCTTTTGTAATGGATTTAGAACTTATCTGATTCAGAAACAGGATAAAATTGAACTTGATAAACAGAAATTTTGCTGAAGTTATGAAAAAAGATTGTCTTAAGTTTCCAGGAGATATAAAGTATACCAACGTGGCAACATAATAGTTTATGTTGTTTGCTCCTTGAAAACATCTTTACTTTGGTAATTCAATTTTAAGAATTTATATTGATATAAGGAAATATCATGGATAGAACAGTATTTGCAGCAATTATTATTTTTCTGATAATTAAAAAAAAATGGACGTTCCAAGATCAGGGCATAGATCACACCAAGATACTGTAAAATGTTTGACGTTTATTACACATTATTGACAGCTAATTTATAAAAAGAAATGTATTTGGGGCCTTCAGTACAGAATTTCATTTTGCCTCATATTCGTGTGATTTAATTTTTTCAGTCTTGCTTGCTTTTTGGCTATTTTTAGAGCAAATATTATTTTTGATGTTTGACAAAAATGACCATTTTGTAAAGAATATATATATACCATACCATAATCATGCCATAGATGATATCTTGCCATTGACAGTGATATTGAAAATTATTTATGGATAAACTGTCTCATGTAGAGCCCTTTAAAATATTGTACTCTTTAACTCAAACATTTGAATTTACTTCTGCTAAGTTTTTTGATCTTTCTAATCCATGATATTTCTTTTCTTTGTGTCTGTATGTGTGTCATTTTATTTCGCAATATTCCTCTAAGTGATAGCAATATTATTTTATGAGCTAAAATATCACCTGTTGAACGATGTTTTCATTCCTTTAAGTGATAAACATTCTTTCTCATTTTTGAATGTACTTACAAATAACTTGTTTTTATGATGTAGGTTTATTTTGTAATACACTGTAGAGCACTGTAATATAGTGGCCCAGATATGTTCCTGTTATTAGAGAATTTTATGTAAAGAAAGAGCTATTAGGAGATGGTTTTCCTTTTACCATCATTTACATTTTCCTCATTTTTCTTTATAATTTCTTTTTTATCAAGAAGTATGCTACCTTATTTTTTCTATCTTTAGGGCCCTCTACTATTCAAATTAGGCACCTTCTTTAAATGTGCTTCACATATAGCAAAGATTTTTCCAAGAATTATCTAGCTTCATACAGAATACCTTCACATTTGTTTCCTAAAATAGGACACTCCAATTTGCTTCCATTTCATATTTTATTTTAAAAGAACTATGCTACTTATTCTGCTTAAGACACAATTTCTTCAACAGACTTCACTATTCTTTCCTGTCTTGATGATTTTTTAGCACAAATATCATAGAATCTGGGATTCAAATGACTTTTCTCCACTTCTGCATTTTCAGGAGGCATAACTAAGTTTGTCAATATGGCTTTGACAAATTATTTTCATTTTCTTTCAATAGACTAAGCCTGTTGATTACCGAAGAGTACATTTTTTTTAAGTCAGAAGCAAACATTTCAGCGCTTCAAACTCGTTAAATAATTAATGTTTTTAACAACAGTAAAATCAGAAATAATTACTCAATATCTCTGCACGGTGAACCCTGCATACTTACTATAGTAATCGAGGTCACTGTTTGCATTTATTTATTCCACAGCTATCAATGGCTATTTTATACAGTATTCAGCTTCTGTCGTCAGACTATTAATAGAAACAAGTTACAAGAAACAAAACACTGTGGAATGTCACCCATGGTCAGGCCACCTGCTAACAGCAGGGAAGGAACACAGAGTACTAGAGCTGCTGTTTCCGGGTGCCTGAGGCGCAGGGCACAGCCAGGGCCCAGCACGCTGTCAGCAGAACGGCTTCCGGAAGTGCCGGAAGTGCCGCGTGCACTGGAAGGGAAGGAGCTAACGACCCCGTCCCTCGGAAACCCCGCCCAGAGCACGCTGATGGGGGTTTCTATGGTGATGGTGACCAAACCTCAACTGCCTCAGCCCCAACTGCCAAGTCCTGGGCGTTCCACCCTCCTCCAGGTGCATTGTGGGATTGCCGAGAAGCCGGATGTGAGAGCAGAGCGTGGAGACGCGGAGCCCGAGGCACACGTTTCCCATTGGTGACATTTTGGCGGGAGGCAGTGGCACTTCCTTTTCTGCACCCTGTGACCCCGTCCGGCTCTCGGCCTCCAATCACTGGGCTTCCGCTTCCTGGACTCCAGACCCACACTGCGTCGGTCGCGACGGCAGTGCTCTGGCGCGGTTAAGAACAAAAAGGAGACGCACCTGGCCTTTGCCTGGAGCCCGCTGCATTGCTAAACTTCCGGTGCAACTTGGAGGCCTTGGACCGTAAGCTTCCTTTGCTTCATAGAAATCAGTCTGGCTGTCCTCCATGGACAATTCGTTACCGGCCGGAAGTGTCTACTGCTAAAAGCATCTGAAGTTGTTATTTAAGCCACGAAAAATTTGTGCCCAAGCTTGTCCGACATCTGCCCTGCCAAGTGTCTATGATGCTGGGCCCTGAGGGAGGCGAAGGTTTTGTGGTCAAGCTCCGTGGCCTGCCCTGGTCCTGCTCCGTCGAGGACGTGCAGAACTTCCTCCGTGACTGCACGATTCGCGATGGGACGGCGGGCATCCACTTCGTCTACACTAGAGAGGGCAGGCAGAGCGGCGAGGCGTTTGTCGAATTTGGATCAGAAGACGATGTAAAAATGGCCCTGAAAAAAGATAGGGAATGTATGGGACACCGATACATCGAGGTGTTCAAGTCCCACAGAACGGAGATGGATTGGGTGCTGAAGCACAGCGGTCCCCACGGTGCCGACAGCGCCAACGACGGCTTCGTGCGTCTTCGAGGACTTCCGTACGGATGCACGAAGGAAGAAATTGTCCAGTTCTTCTCAGGGCTGGAAATCGTGCCAAACGGAATCACACTGCCTGTGGACCCTGAGGGCAAGATTACGGGGGAAGCTTTTGTGCAGTTTGCCTCACAGGAGTTAGCCGAGAGGGCCCTGGGGAAGCACAAGGAGCGGATCGGGCACAGGTACATCGAAGTGTTCAAGAGCAGTCAGGAGGAAGTCCGGTCGTACTCGGATCCGCCGCTGAAGTTCATGTCGGTGCAACGGCCGGGGCCCTATAACCGCCACAGCACGGCCAGGAGGTACGTGGGCATCGTGAAGCAAGCGGGCCTGGAGAGGATGCGGCCCGGCGCCTACAGCGCCGGCTACGGCGGCTACGGCGGCTACGAGGAGTATGGTGGCCTCAGCGACAGCTACGGCTTCGCCACCCCCGACGTGTTCGGGAGCGACCTCAGCTACTGTCTCTCGGGCATGTACGAACACAGATACGGAGACAGCGAGTTCGCAGTGCAGGGCACCACCGGGCACTGCGTCCACATGAGGGGGCTGCCGTACAAAGCCACCGAGAATGACATTTACAACTTCTTCTCTCCGCTCAAGCCTGTGAGAGTGCAAATCGAGATTGGCCCGGACGGGAGAGTGACCGGCGAAGCAGACGTGGAGTTTGCCACTCACGAAGAGGCTGTGGCATCCATGTCGAAAGACAGGGCCAACATGCAGCACAGATACATAGAACTGTTCCTGAATTCGACAGCGGCGGCCGGCAGCCAGGTGTACGGCAGCCAGGTGATGCAAGGCATCGGGATGTCGGTGGCCCAGGCCGCTTACAGCGGTCTCGAGAGCCAGTCAGTGAGCAGTTGCTACGGCGCGGGCTACGGCGGTCAGAACAGCATGGGTGGATACAACTAGATTTTTAGGGACGTCCGAGTTCTTCCAACCAAATTTTCAAAAGCAACGAAGAGCAGATATAAGGAACCCGTGGAACCCATTTTGCACCGCGAGTTCATGAAATCTGGATTAAAAAAAATACCTCTTTGGTGTTTTCTCATACAAACTTTTCCAGCATGCAGTATTGAGTAAATTACTATTTTTGGCTTTTCTCAATTAACGTTTTGGTAGTATACTTTGGAGTGATGTTATCTGGGTTTAAGTAGTTTTAAGTATGTTAGATATGGACTTTTTACCACCACATTGCAGTGAACACACTGGGGAGATGTGCTTTTTCTGGAAAACTCAAAGGTGCCAGCTCCCTGATTCAAAAAGAAATATTTCTTGTTTGTTTATTCCAGTTTATCTTTTCACTTAAAATCTTTTAGGTTAAGTTTAAGCTTTTTAAGAGTTAGTTTTGAGAATTGAGACACAATACTAATACTGTAGGAATTGGTGAGGCCTTGACTTAAAACTGTCTTTGCACTGCGATTTCCTTTTGGGTGTATTTTGTTAAGTGAAACTTGTTAAATTTTTTGTTAGTTAATTCTTCTTCTTAAAATAAAAATTTTTCATAATGACTGGCCCAGATACACTCAGTAAAAGGTGCTAAAATGACTGGGTGGTTGAAGAGAATTCATTTTAATCCTAATGTATTTTAGTGTAAATTTAAAAATGATTTTGTACATCAAAGCTGTGACCTCCCTTATATTCTTACGATGAGGCTAAATAAAAATATAATAAAAATGTTTAAAAAAACACTGTTGAAAATACTTTTTTCAAAGCATTGAAGTTCAGTTAAAATCATGTTTTCCAAATTGCAAGTCTGTTTTTATACTTGAGCAGATACTAGTATTGCAGAGAATTAATTTATTGTACTACAAAGCAATGTTAATGACCAATTTTCTACAAGAACAAAAATATTGCTCTCCTCAAAATACAAGCAAACACCAGTGACTTTGACTTCCTAATTGAATTAATAAAATAATTTTTGGTGTATCATTACAACCCCCATGTTTTAATTAATTAAAGTGATTTTTTCTTTTTTTTTTTTTAACTGCAAGCACAGGAGAAAAACAGTAATATGCAATACAAACATTGTGCTATTTTTGCAAAAGAAATAGAGGAGACCTAGACTCATATAAAACAACTATTTAGTATTGATTTTTATAATAATAAGGAATTTTACAAGTCCTTATAAATTATAAAAATAAAATATTTGCTTGTCTTAGTCTTAAATACATAAATTCTACAGACTGCTTTGTTTTACCATAAATTATTGTTTTATAACAGATATAGAATTTAATATTAAAAATTAGGAAATTAGTAAACCATTCATTTATAAACCAACTTGACAAAATAATTGTCACTAAAATGAGTGATCATTTTCATTACTGATTTATGCCTATACTCAACTTGAAGTTGTGCCCGGGCCAATGGAAAAACCAAGGACAAATGTAGATGGAAATTTAGAAATAATGAAATCATCATCACTCCTTACAGAACATACAGAACAACTTACTTCTTTCAAAGTATACTTCAATTGAATTTTATTTATTCTCTCAATTTTCAGAGCCCCTAAAGGTAGTTGATATACAAGTATATGTTTGGATGATTTTAATGGTGATGCCAACAAAGAAAAGAGGAATTCTTTCAAGAGACCAAGTCCTATAAAACCTTGTAGTAGTTGTCTCTGTTCTGTAAGATGGTCACCACAAACTTGGCCACTTAAAACCACACACATGTGCTATACTTTCTGAGGGTCAGCTATCCAGGCACATATTAGCTGGTTCTTCTGCTCAGTGTCTCACACGGCTGCAAAGCATCATCTTGTGCGGTTCCCATCTAGACGCTGGACTAGGGAAGCATCCACTTTCCTACTCATGTGGTGTAGGGTTCCTTAAGGTCCTTGCGTCTGAAGAATTCCTGACAGTTTGCTTCTTAAAAGACAGAAAGGGGACAAACAGTCTCCAGACTGCATTTGTTGGCAAGTGTGAATCTTATATAACAATGTAGTAATGGGAATGAAATTCTGTTACCTTTGTGGAATTTTACAGTTTAGACGAAAGTCATATGTCCTGCCCACACTCAAAATATGAGCTTATACAAGTGTGAGCAGGTGGGGATCATGGGAGCCAGTTTATACTCTGCCTGTCCAAATCTTGTTCCCTCTTCAATGGCCCCCCATTTAGAGCTTCACTTAAGCAACCACTGGTGGAGATGAAAGAAAGATCTGGAGGGAAGGACTGACATTGAGGTTCCACTTTCTAGAATAATATTTAGAAAGTATAATTTTATTATTCATTGGCTTAGAAAGGAAGAAAAGTCATATGCTTGAATGAAAGGTTATCTTTTAGCAAGCAATCAAAAATGTTCAGGTAGACAAATGAAATACAATTTTATTCAGATAGACTAAAGTTCAAACACAATATCAAGCTCTCTAGCATGTGTGGACGATCTCAAAAGGAAAAATAAAATGTGATTTGGTTTTTTCATTGCTAAATAGTCTTTTAAACAGGCCTGACCAATTTTAACTTTCTTAATTTACAATTCTGCTTCTTTTTATTGTAAAAATGTGATATATGTCTTAGCCATGCAACTAGATATAAAGAATACATTTTTAAAAAGAGCTAGGACAATGCATAAAATATTTCAGAATAATAAATTTTAACCAACCTGTTTTATAATTCTAAAATTGGATTCAGATAATGCTTTTATTTAAGTTTTGAATAGAGTTGTTTCTATTTACATAAAATAAAGTTTTTCACTTTTAATTCAAAGAATCACAACATGTAATATACATTAAATTAGCTGCTCAATGAAAAATTGATCTGGCTAAAATAATCTCTTCTGTCTTAGCTTTATTAATCTAAATTTTTATAAAAATGATGACATATAGATCTCCTATGTAAAGTATACCACATACAATCTTGATTTCTTTTATATGTCCTGTTATATTACTTCCAATTAAGATAGTATTTTTTTTTTTTTTTTTTTGAGACAGAGTCTCACTGTGTTGCCCGGGCTAGAGTGAGTGCCGTGAAGTCAGCCTAGCTCACAGCAGCCTCACACTCCTGGGTTCAAGCAATCCTTCTGCCTCAGCTCCCGAGTAGCTGGGACTACAGGCATGCGCCACCATGCCTGGCTAATTTTTTCTATATATATTTTTAGTTGTCCGATTAATTTCTTTCTATTTTTAGTAGAGATGGGGTCTCGCCCTTGCTCAGGCTGGTTTCAAACTCCTGAGCTCAAAACAATCTGCCCTCCTCGGCCTCCCAGAGAGCTAGGATTATAAGTGTGAACCACCGCGCCGGCCCAAGATAGTATTTTTTATAATAAAATAAGAAAATATTAGTTTAGGAAAAAAGTAGATTAGCCTTTTTTTATAAACCACAATTTATGCATATAATTAAGAAATATAACACACAAGAACTTTTCTGAGTGACCCAATACTGTTTAGAAAGCTAGCCTTGGCTTCTCATATCTGCTTTCCAAATATGTCCTATAAGATGTCCTCCA